>SJXQ01007945.1:0-64378 GCA_006408695.1 Aepyceros melampus | reverse complement strand
AAAGGAAAGTATGCATCCCGGGTCTACTTTCACCCTCAGGCTCTTCTCACCACTGCAAACAGAGTGGTTGGAAAATGCCTTCCTAAGCAGAATTTGGTGGTATAATTAGAAAATTATCTCTTCCTAGAACATTTTGTGAAATTCTGCCGTGAGGTGTCAACAGGTCTTTGTGGCGTTCTCTCCAGTAGAGATCGACTGACATGTAAAATACAGCGCGTTCCAAAAAAGCCACTGTAAAATCTCAAGTATGTGGAAGGAGTTTGGTGTGCTTGCCAGTATGGTTTTTCCAAAAAAGAAAAATTCTGCAGAGATCAAAGATGGGCGGAGGAAGTAGGCTCTAGCTTCAGGCGGAAGGTTTTATCATCAGAATAATTCAAGCTGGTGATTTTCTGGCAAGGCGAGTCAATGGGCCAAGTGAGAGGAGTGAACGTCTGAGCTTTGGATGCAAGGCGGAGGAACGGAGACGCAGCGGTGAAGGAGAAATGAGGCATTAGGGACAGCCACTCCCCCGGATTTAAGTCCCTGACCACAGACTGTCTGTCTGAAGGCCTCTGGCATCTTGTGTAGTTTCCAGTTCTGGGAGGGAACTTGCTCAGCGCTTCCTCAGATGCCTGCTCACCGCACAAAGCCAGCAGCCTTGTCTTTGAGAAAGAGGTTGGGGATGATGGACCAGAAACACAAGTAGCACTCTGGGGTTTTCCTTTAACTTTTTTTTTTTTTTTAATGGAAAGGGCATCAGGATAACCCAAGGAGAATAGAAGTTCCAAGTGGTGAAGGATGATGTGAGGTGGATGTTGGAGTTCATAGAAGGGAGGTTAGCTCTGAAGTGACACCTTTAGGGTTCAAATCCTGAGGGCACTACTTATTAGCTGTGTGCTTCTGAGAAATCACCTAGCTTCTCTGTGCCTCAGTTTCCAGGTCTGCAAAACATGCAAGAGTGTTTACCTCATAGGGTGGGTGAGCAGATTAAATGAATGAAATGTGAAGCTCTTGGTGCAGTATCAACACATAGGAAGCTTGATAAATGTTAACTATTATTTTATTAAGGGCTTCCCTGATAGCTCAGATGGCAGAGCATCTGCCTGCAATGCAGGAGACCCGGGTTCCATCATCCCTGGGTCAGGAAGATCCCCTGGAATAGGAAATGGCAACACACTCCAGTATTCTTGCCTGGAAAGTCCCATGGACAGAGGGACCTGGTTCGTGGAGTTGCAAAGAGTTGGACATGACTGAGCAATGAACAAACATTTTATTAAACATGTTAACATGTTTACAGGCTTTTAATTATTTGTATGTTTGATTTATTTTATATTTTTCTTACTCGATGGCATTTCCCCCCAATTTTCTCTCTAGGAATAATGCCTCAAGTTAGGCAGGGCCTGGGCAGAATCACATGGACTCTTTTGACTTTCCTATGCCTCTGCCTAAGGCATCAAGACCAAAATGATACAGAAGCAAGGGACAGCCCAGTGACTTCTTCCTGAACACACTTACTAGGCTCTTCAGGGAAGTAGTTATGCACTTGCCTTCCCAGAAGAATGATGGGTTGTTATAGGCAGAAGAAAGAAGGATAATGTCTCACTTGCTGAAGTTTTGAAGCTTTTTGGTGTCACCACTAAGATAAAAGTAAAAGGTGCTCTCCAGTTAGATGTAAAATTGAACTAACTCCTGGTGTCATCTTGGAGCTTGAGAGCCTGGTTATTCCCCCTGGATTGCTGAATTGTAACCCTTCTTCCAAGGTCTGCACAACTTTACCTGGCAGTGTCATCAATGGTGTGAGCAGCAGGTTAATTTTGTGTGTGTGTGTTTTTGTGACTGATCATGTTTCTTTTTCCTGAGGTCTGATAGAAAGATCTGGGCCCTATCTGTGGCCTGCCTGTAGCAACTATACAGAATGTCACCATGCATGTTTGGTACAGCCTTTCTCCATATTCCATATCATGGTTTCATCCTTAGTTTCTCTTTGATTCATCTTGCATCATCTGTGTCACTATAAGCTGACCCGAATCCTTTTGGAAAAAGAAATGCCAAATATTTAAAAAGCGCTTGTTATATAAATCAACTCATGGCCTTAGTCATTCAGCAGGACTTGTACAGATCCAGGCAGCTCTCTTCCTTAAATTTAGCTCTCTTTTTTGATACTTTATATAAGAATATACTTTTTGCAGTGATCCCCAGAGAACCCAATATTACTCATGGATAGCAAAATCTAGATACCTTTCTTAAGGAGCTACCGAATCTACCATTGCAGATATATGAAATTGGATCTGAATTAATTATTTAGAAGTGACACGAAAATATGCACATTAAGGTGAGAGAGAATCTGTATTCTAATGAAAAGGCAGCTGACAAATTCCAGAGTTACCAGTCCCAACCAGTCAAGGAGTTACAACTGTTTATCATGGACAAATATAATGGTCATTTGGTAAGAACACAAAACCACCAGTCTGCAAATGTGTTTAGAGTTTTGGAGTTCTAACTCTGGAATTCTAACAGGGAATTTCATCCAGGAGTCCAGCAGTTTTCCTCTACTTTTTCTTGGGAAAACGACCTCATCAGATATGGTTGAGCACCTTGTGTTTTAGAAAATGACTCTTAAATTTCCAACTGCTTAGCTGGGTTCCAGGTAAAGAAAAAAAAGAAAGAAAGAAAAAACCTACTCTAGAAACAAAACTTTTTCATTGAGAAAATTTCCTCTGTTCTTTCAAATATTATAAGATCATTTTAGTAAAATGGAAGCACTGAACTGGAGATTAAGGTCCTTCCTGACTGTCAAGAGTTCACACTGTTGCTGTTTTCTGGTGAGGAGGGCAAGTGTAAACACAAACCTGTGTGATGTTTGAGGTGGGTGGCATGGGGTTGTTGAAAAGGTAAGACTACATTGCCCTTTGCTTGTGTGAAGTAGTGTGGATATTTTTCCTGAGCTGACACTAATTTATGTACCTGTCACTCAGTTCAGTGAAGTTATGATTAAGCCCCATACAATTTGGACTTTCTCCTAACATGCCTAAGACATTTATGGAAACATTATAGAAAGAGAAAAAATATAATATGTGCTGACAAAAATATATTGATATTTTAAAATAAGTATTATTATTTATCACCACATTCTGTGCTGGGAAGATGTTAAAATTGGGTGAATTGAATAAATAAATGTTCATCTTATTCACCTTATGCTTATTATGCCCCTGAAAGGGTCATATCTGCAGATAGGAGTTTATTCATCCCCCGAATCCAAACAAAGTTTCCCTGCTTCTTGAAAAAACAGTGAGTTTTTTACCCTTCCAATTTTTGAAACATAAACCATGTTCTTTATTTGCAGACTGTTATGTAAATCAAGTGACCTGCCTTGTATTACAGTTTTCTCAACCGCTGCTGTGATGGATATCTCTCTCGGGACTTTTATAAAAATGCCATCCCTTGAGCTTTTCCCAGAATGCAAATAATTCAAGTACAAAGAAAGGGAGAGAAATAAATAAAATCAAGCAGTGTGCAGCCCTTTCTTCTGAACCTTCATACTGTCCTTAAATTAAGGAAAAGGCAGCATGCAAATTGGAATACAGAAAGGATATAAGAAACCCTCTATTTACTACTGGGAAGAGTTCCCAAAGGCGTAAATCAGTAGTCGGGAACTCCAAACACAGAATGCCTATGGAAACGATGGAGGCTGGGCTCCAGGTTGGTCCTCAGAGGCCTACTTAATTCATAACAGAGGCTCCATAAATTTGTTAAATGAATAAATAAGCTCTCGCAGTGAGTCAGTACATCAGACAGAACTACCTCGGGATTCTAATGGGAAACCTGGTTTTGGAATCAAATAACACTACCATTAACTTGTCTTGTGTGGGAGAAGCAGAATAGCATGCAGATAAAGTTGTCCTCTATTGAGTCCTGCCTGTCAAGTCTGAAAGATAGTTCCCCTCCTACGTGCCTTGCTGGGCAATTTTTCCACATTTGAAATCCTCTTTCCCAAACTCACAGATTTCTAGTACCTTGTTACTGTCCAAAGCTGCCTCTTGGGTACCTTGCCTTGGACTGTTCACCCTATTAATGGGATCCATCTTCAGAACTGCCTGCATCAAACTTTCTTCTCTCTGATCAATCAAAACTTCTGCTCTGTGGGTATAAGGGGCTTTCTAACTTGGTGAGAAGAGAAAGCCCCTTCACACTGCTAAAAGTGTGTGCATGGACTTTACAAGATTCAAATGGGGAGTGCAGAAGTGTAATAATATACGGTAAAATGACCCAGGTTGTTCACAGTCTGGAGGGCTCAGAGGGAGAACAGAAGAAAACTGACTGGCAGAGGAGTGAGAGTTGAGGCAGGCCAGGGCTGCCTGGGAGCTGAGCCCAAGACTGCTCTCAGCGCCCTGTGTGTTCAACACTGTCATTAACTATTATCTGCATTTTTTCTCCTTTTTGGTATAAGATTTGGGTTTCCCAGGCAGCACTAGTGGTAAAGAACCTGCCTGCCAATGCAGGAGATGTAAGAGATGTGGGTTCGATCCCTGGTTGGGAAGATCCCCTAGAGGTGGGCATGGCAACCCACTCCAGTATTCTTGCCTGAAGAATCCCATGGATAAAGGAGACTGGTAGGCCCTAGTCCATAGGGTCACAAAGAGTTGGACTTGATTGAAGAGTGACTTAGCATGCATGCATATAAGCCTTTGAGATATATAAGCCTTGTCCTCTGACAAGGTTGTAAATTTTTGAGTGTGGAAATACCCTGTATCTAGTTACTTCTTTACCTTTCCCTTCAAAGTTAGGGCTTTCTGATAGCTCAGTTGGTAAAGAATCTACCTGCAATGCAGGAGGCCCTGGTTTGCCAGCCCTGGGTCAGGAAGATCTTCTGGAGAAGGGGTAGGCTACCCACTTCAGTATTCTTGAGCTTCCCTTGTGGCTCAGCTGGTAAAGAATCCACTCGCAATGTGGGAGACTTGGGTTCAATCCCAGGGTTGGGAAGATCCCCTGGAGAAGGGAAAGGCTACCCACTCCAGTATTCTGGCCTGGAGAATTCCATGGACGGTATAGTCCATGGGGTTGCAAAGAGTTGGGCATGACTGAATGACTTTCACTTTCACATTTTCTTTCAAAATGTTAAGACACTGAACAGATTCTCTTTGAGCTAAACTGGGTTTTGGCTATTTGGTGGGATTCATTTAATTTACTTGAAAATCTCTTTAAAAAATGAATGAGAGAAAAATACCATGCTTGAAGTATAATTTTTATTGCATAATTACTTGTATATATGTCACTATATTCTCCCATAATTATTTATAAACATTTTACATAATTTTGTGAAAAGATAGATTTTTACTAACATTACACTTCTAATTGTGAAAGTTCTAAAATTCTGGCACATTATAGAAGATGTTATGTTTCTAGTTATGTTTCTTTGTGTTAAAAAATAGTGTTGAAAAGATATCATGGTGATAACTTTCTCTTTCAAGGTTTGGTAATCAGGTATTTAATTTTTTAAAGAATTTGTAGAGGTGAATTGCCATGATTATAATAAAAATTTTGTGAAGGATTTCTTTACAAGTTTTAAATAACAAGAGAAACCCAAGTCATTTGGGAATGAAGGTTGAGAATTACTGATACAGAGGATGAGATGGCTGGATGACATCACGGACTCAATGGACGTGAGTCTGAGTGAACTCCGGGAGTTGGTGATGGACAGGGAGGCCTGGCATGCTGCGATTCATGGGGTTGCAAAGAGTTGGACACGACTGAGCGACTGAACTGACTGAACTGAATGAACTGAATATCAATACAGTAAACACAAAAGGGAATCTTAGTCCTTTTCATATTCTTGACTTCACATTAGGTGGGGAAATAAATGTGCAAAGCTCCTTTCCAGTACTGCAGTTGACAGTTCAGGAACCTGCTGCAAAGTTATTAATAGGTTCTGCTATAACTCTTATATTTCTGACTTGCAGTATACTGTTTTTTAACAACTGACATAGCCAGATATTTCTGACTCATTTGTCTACAAAGTCCATGAAATAATGGAAATAGAATGAAGCAAAATGATGTTTCCTTCCCCAATTAGAACTACCCCTCATTGGTCCTCAGCCAGTGATTTTTGCATCAGTTTTTCTTGCCTCAGCCTTTGACATTTTTCTTGAGAAGTGAGAGTGTAGAGGTTAAAAGCATGACCCCTGGAGCCAGCTTGCCTGGGTTCTTATCCTGGTTCTGCTATTTTCCATCTGTGTGACTTCTCCCAGCTTTGTCATGTGCAAAACAGAAAATTATAAAAATCTCATAACTCCTGATGCATAACCAAATTAATACAAGCATCTGCTTTTGCCTCTAAAGTCTAATCTAAACAGAGCAGCCAGAATGTTTTTTAAAAAAAACATGAGTCAGATCCTATCACTCTTCTACTCAACACTTCCATAGAATGTCCAGCTCAATTGGTGTGATAGCCAAGGTTCTGGTGATGGCTTACAAGGATCTACATGGAGTGCTTTGGCTTCAGCTTCTACCATTCTTTCTCTTGCTTACTAAACTCCAGTGCCACTGGCTTTCTTGCTATTCTTCAAACACATCAATCATACTTCCTATACAGGGCATTTGTACCCACTGTTCCTTCTGCTTGGAACACTCTTCCCTAGAAATATTCATAGCTCACTGCCTTGTTTGCTTTAGGTCTTTGCTTGAACGTGGCTTTTATGCTTGGACCTTCTTTGACCATGTCTCTAAAAAAAGCAACTCCATGTTCTGTTTCAACATGAAAATATAAGAAGATCCTGAACTCACCTCCTCCCACAGACACACTGAGTCTACAGCTACAAAAGGACCAATTTCCTCTTGAAGATCTAAAGACTGCCTGAGTGGCAATTGCACATTGGGCAAGTGAGAAGGAAACCACATCCAGGCAGCAGAGGGGACTTTCCTGGTGGTTCTGTGGCTAAGACACCACACTCCCCATGCAGGGGGCCCAGGTCTGATCCCTGGCTGGAGAGCTAGGTCACACAGGCTGCAACTAAGAGTTCACATGCTGCAACTAATTACCCCACATACTGCAACAAAGATTGAAGATCCAGTATGCCACAAATAAGACCTGGGGCAGTCAAATAAAAATAAATATTTTAAAATGGCAAGTAGGAGAGGCTGGGATATATCTTTCCGTAAACCCTACCCCTGATACAGTGACCCACAAGTGGAAGGAAATTCAAAACCTGGAGCTTCTCCCTGAGGAGCAAAGGGTTCAGACCTGTCATCAGGCACCCCAACTTTTAAGACACCCACTTGAGAGATGATCACTCCAAATATCTAATTTTAAAAGCCAACAGGGCTTGCATCCCCAAACTCACAGGATAGCAGTGAAATGGATGGCAACTCTTAAAGGGCCAGTGCACTCAGAATCCCTGCTGCAGGACCCAGCTCAGAAGTAGCTGATCGTGCCCAGACTTAAAGTGAGGGAGTCTCATCTACTGCATTAACATTTCACATTTCTATGAGCCTGCTGCAACACTCTCTGTGGACAGAGCCTGGGAGATTCTCCTTTTGCCATGCTTCAGTTCAGTTCAGTTCAGTTGCTCAGTCATGTCCGACTCTTTGCGACCTCATGAATTGCAGCACGCCAGGCCTCCCTGTCCATCATCCACTCCTGGAGTTCACTCAGACTCACGTCCATTGAGTCTGTGATGCCATCCAGCCATCTCATCCTCGGTCGTCCCCTTCTCCTCCTGCCCCCAATCCCTCCCAGCATCAGGGTCTTTTCCAGTGAATCAACTCTTCGCATGAGGTGGCCAAAGTACTGGAGTTTCAGCTTTAGCGTCATTCCTTCCAAAGAAATCCCAGGGTTGATCTCCTTCAGAATGGACTGGTTAGATCTCCTAGCAGTCCAAGGGACTCTCAAGAGTCTTCTCCAACACCACAGTTCAAAAGCATCAATTCTTCGGCGCTCAGCCTTCTTCACAGTCCAACTCTCACATCCATACATGACCACAGGAAAAACCATAGCCTTGACTAGACGGACCTTAGTCGGCAAAGTAGTGTCTCTGCTTTTGAATATACTGTCTAGGTTGCTCATAACTTTTCTTCCAAGGAGTAAGTGTCTTTTAATTTCATGGCTGCAGTCACCATCTGCAGTGATTTTGGAGCCCCCCAAAATAAAGCCTGACACTGTTTCTACTGTTTCCCCATCTATTTCCCATGAAGTGATGGGACCGGATGCCATGATCTTCGTTTTCTGAATGTTGAGCTTTAAGCCAACTTTTTCACTCTCCTCTTTCACTTTCATCAAGAGGCTTTGTAGTTCCTCTTCACTTTCTGCCATAAGGGTGGTGTCATCTGCATATCTGAGATTGTTGATATTTCTCCCGGCAATCTTGATTCCACCAGAATCTCCAGGAGAGAGCCTTAACATATGTCTGGTGCCTCAAATTTGTGACTGCTGCTCAGGGGATATCTCTGGGTTGCTTGGCCCTGGAGGTCAGGGGAACTTGTGTTCCTGGTCACCTGGGACTCTAATAATCAGTGTCACCCAGCAAGGAGCTCCTACCCTTGTCTGGCACCCTGAGTTTTATGACTGCTGCCAGGGAGCACCTTTACATCACCTGGCTCTGGTGGCCAGTGCATCACACAGGACTGTAACCAATGTAGAAAGAGTTCTTAAATAGCTACCACACACAGGGTTACCAAGAGATAGCAGACTTAAGAGTTCGGTCTTTCTATGAATAAGGTATGTTAGCTAATCATGACTGTGTCCACAGGGGCAGCCTTCTAATAAAAACATGTACCTAGGGGCTGACTGTAATTCTTTCCAGAGATCTTGGAGGGTGGGTGCTATATTCACTCTCACTCTCCCTTGCACTCCAGAGTGCCAGTATCTCTTGGAGAGGAGATTCGCATGTGTCTGGTGCCTGCTTTTTGCAGCTGACACCCAAGGGACAGCCTTTGATTGCCTGGTTCTGGTGGATGAAGGAGCTTGTATTCTGGTATCCCATGGGACTATGGTGGTCAGAGGGATGGTTTTTGGCAGCTTACAGTCCCCCAGGGCACAGCTCAGATAGCAGACCAAGGCATACTTTTCAGTCTTTCTGTGAATGATGCCACTTTTCTTGACCTGGAGCTTCAGCCTGAGGGACAGGTTTTAGGTCTGGCCTATATTTAGTGACCTATAGAGCTGCTCTCAAGGAAGGTAGGCTGTGAATGCCATCTTGGCCTCCTTCTATCTTGCTCCAGCTCACCAGTATCTCAGGAAAGGAGCTTACACACTCGTCTGGAGTGTGATTTTTGTGAGTGTAGCTCAGGGGACACTGCCAGATCACCTGATTCTGGTGGCCAGCAGGGCTTATGCTTGTTTCCCTTGAGAATGGCATATATTTGCATATTTTTTAAAAGCAGCTGCCTGAGGGTCTGACTTCCTGTCAGCCTGATCTAGATGTTGAGATCTTTCCCTTTGGACTCTGAAAGGTCTTGGCATGTCTTCAACCACTGGGAGGTATTAAAAATATATTAGGCTGCTTAACAAGCACAGATGTTTGAGAGATGACCATGAGCTGAGACAGAGCTGAATTAAAAAAAACTCATCTTCAACACAAGGCTACTCTTTCAAGACTGGGAATAGTGGTTATTTTATTTACTATATAGAAACCAACACAGAGAATCAAACAGAGGAATATGTTCCAAATGAAAGAACAAGGTATACCCTCATAAAAAATCTTAATGAAGCAGAGATAAGTACTTTACCTGATAAAGAGTTAAAAGTAATGGTCATAAAGATTCTTACCAAACCGGGAAAAGAATGGATGAACACAGTGAGAATTTTAAGAGAGAAATGGAAAATATAAGAAAGTACCAAATAGAAGTCACAGAATTGAAGAACATAATTGAATTTAAAAAATACACTACAGAGGTTCAACAGATGAAACAGAAGAAAGGATCAGTCGACTTGAACACAAGGCAGTGAAGTTCATCCAGAAGAGCAAAAAGATAAAAGAATGAAAAAAGATGAAGATAGTTTAAAGGGCTTATGAGACAACATCAAACAGAAGGGAGCAGAAATCTTAAATTAATGGCTGAATTTTTTCCTTCCCTGAATAATTTTCGTCCTTAATTTGGAGAAGGAAACAGATATCTAGAACCAGGATGCCAAGAAAGTTCTGAATAAAGAGACTTACAATAAGACACATTGTAATTATAGTGTCAAAAGTTAGAGACAGGGAAATAATATTAGGAGCAGCAAGAGGAAACTTTCTATGAACAAGGGAGGCCTCCTAAGGTTAGCAACAGATTCATCAGCATAAAATCTGCAGGCAAGCAGGTAATGGCATGATGCGTTCAAAGGGCTTTAAAAGACCCTTAAAATCAAGAATACTCTACCCACAAAAGTCATCCTTCAGAATTGAAAAAGAGATAGTTTCACAGATAAGCAAAAGATAAAGGAGTTTACCACCGCTAACCTGGCCTTACAAAACCTATTAGAGGATTTTTCAATCTGAAAACAAATGAGGACAATTAGTAATGAGAACATATATGAAATAATAAATCTCTTTGGAAAAGTAAATAGTAAAGGTGCTGGATTAGTTGCTTATAAAAGCTAATATAATCATAGTAAAAATGTCTATGATTGTAATACAGGCATACTTGTGTTATTGTGCTCCTCAGATACTGCATTTCTTTTTTAAACAAGTTAAAAGTTTATGGCCCTGCACTGAACAAATCTGTTAGCACTAGTTTTCCAACAGCATTTGCTCACTTAATGTCTCTTTGTTGTATCTTGGTGATTCTTGTAGTATTTCAAACTTATTTTAAAAATAATATTTGTTATGGTGATCTTTGATGTTACTATTGCAAAAAGATTACAACTTGCTAAAGTCTTAGATGATGGCTAGGATTTTAAGTAATAAGACATTTTAAAAGTAAGGTATATACATTTAAAAGACATAATGCTACTATACACTTTATAGACTACAGTATAGTGTAAATATAACATATGCCATAGGAAACCAGAAAATTCATATGACTCACTTAATTGCAGTATTTGCTTTATTGTGGTTGTCTGGAACTGACCATAATATCTTTGAAGTATGTCTGAAATTAGTTAAAAAATACACAAGATAAAAAAAAAAAGTAAAATGTGACATCAAAAACATGAAACATGGGGAAGAGAAAAAATGTTGAGCTTTAGAATGGCAACAAACTTAAGTTATTACTAACTTAAAATATGTTGCTATACAATTATATGAAATATAATATGTTACAGAATATAACTTGTTATATGTAAGATTCATGGTAACCACAAAGCAAAAACCTATAGTAAATACACAAAGAATAAAGAGAAAGAATTATAACCATACAACTAAAGAGAAAGTCATCAAACCACAAAGGAAGAGAGCAAGAAAAGAAGAAAGAAACAGAGTAACCACAAAAATAGCTAGAGAACAATGTAAAGTGGCAATAAACATGTACTGATAAAAAGTTATTTTACATGTAAGTGAACTAAATTTCTAATCAAAAGACAGAGCTGCTAAATGGATAAAAATATTACTCATCTATACGCTTCTACAAGACACTCACTTTAGGTGTAAAGACACATACAGACTGAAAGTTAAGGGATGGAAAAAGATATTATATGCAAATGGAGACCAAAAGGCTGGAATAGCTATACTTATATCAGACAAAAACACTTTCAAACAAAGACAGTAATAAGAGACAAAAACAATGTTACATAATGATAAAGAGGTCAATCCAACAAGAAGATAAAACACTTGTAAAAATTCACACACCTAGTAAGGAGCACCCAAATATATAAAGCTAATATTAATGGACTTAAATGGAGAAATAGCTATCAATATAATAATTGTAGGCATTAATACCCTACTTACATCAATGGATAGATCATGCAGACAGAAAATCAATAAGGGAATATTGACTTTAAACAACATGTTAAAAAAAGGTAGGCTTAACAAATATTTATAAAACATTATATCCAAAAGCATCAGAATACATATATTTAAAGGCACATGGAACATTTTCCAAGACACATCATATGTTAGGCAACAAAACAAGTCTAAATAAATTTAAGAGGATTAAAATCATGTCAAGCAACTTTTCCAAAAACAATGGTATGAAACTAGAAAAATTTATTTATTTATTAAAAATGTATCCTTTAATTGATTCATTTGTGTTACACAATTTTTAAAGGCTATATTCCATATATAGTTATTATCAAATATTGGCTACACTGAAAGTGTAAATTAATTACATGACAAAAATTGGAAAATTCGTGAGTATATGGAGATTAACCAACATGTTACTGAACAACCAATGGGTCAAAGAAGAATTCAAATGGAAATCAAAAAATACCTCAAGACAAAAGTGGAAATGTAGCATACCAAAAGTTATAGGATGCAGAAAAGTAGTTCTAAAAGGGAAGTTCATAGCAATAAATACCTGTTTCAAGAAACAAAAATAATATTAAATAGATGACCTAATGCTATGCTTTAAGGAACTAGAAAAAGAAAAACAATAAGGCTCAAACTTCTTATGAGGAAGGAGTTCACAGAAATTGTGGTTTAGTCACTAAGTCGTATCCAACTCTTGTGACCCCATGGACTACAGCCTACCAGGCTCCTCTGTCCGTGGGATTTTTCAGGCAAGATATGGAGTGTGTTGCTATTTCCTTCTCCAGGGGATCTTCCCGACCCAGGGGTCAAACCCGGGTCTTTTGCGCTGCAGGCAGATTCTTTACCAACTGAGCTTCCAGGGAATTCCCATTAGAGCAGAAATAAATAGAGACTAAAAACACAATAGAAAAGATCAATGAAACTAAGAGCTGGTTCTTTAAAAAGATAAACAAGGTTTGATTGACAAACCTTAGCTAGACTTACCAAGAAAAAGTATTATGCCTCTCAGGATGTTTGAATTTTAAGCTAGGACACTGTGGATAGAGTGGTGCCTCAGCTAACACTCAGAATACCTCATAGTGGAGACTGTTGGTGTGTGGTAGGACTGGGGAAGCAGACAGAGAAGGTCTCTCCATCACCCTTGAAATGACATTTTGGGGGACTTCCATGCCTAGTTAGTGGCTTAGATCACCTCACGAGAGGACAGAAGTAAATAATGGAACCTAGTAATACCAAAGTACTTTCCAATTAATGCTTTAATTCTTTCATGTAAAACTGGTGTAGTGAGAAGAGCATGGGATTGATTGTTAGCCCTGTCTCTAATTAAGAAATATTAGGACTTCACTGCAAAATACCTCAGTCAGACATGCATGTGATATGACTGCTCAAGTTTTTCAGATCTGAAATTAATAATTTCTAAAGCTCCATGAGAGGAGGGTGAAAAAGTTGGCCTAAAGCTCTACATTCAGTAAACTAAGATCATGGCATCTGGTCCCATCACTTCATGGGAAATAGATGGGGAAACAGTGGAAACAGCGTCAGACTTTATTTTTGGGGCTCCAAAATCACTGCAGATGGTGACTGCAGCCATGAAATTAAAAAAGACGCTTACTTCTTGGAAGGAAAGTTATGACCAACCTGCTCTATTGCTGTTGTTAAGTTGCTTCAGTCTTGTCTGACTTTGTGCGACCCCATAGACGGCAGCCCATCAGGCTTCCCCATCCTTGGGATTCTCCAGGCAAGAACACTGGAGTGGGTTGCCATTTCCCTTCTCCAATGCATGAAAGTGAAAAGTGAAAGTGAAGTCGCTCAGTCGTGTCCGACTCTTAGCAACCCCATGGACTGCAGCCCACCAGGCTCCTCCGTCCATGGCATTTGCTAGGCAAGAGTACTGGAGTGGGGTGACCAACCTAGATAGCTTATTAAAAAGCAGAGACATTACTTTGCCAACAAAGGTCCGTCTAGTCAAGGTTATGGTTTTTCCAGTAGTCAAGTATGGATGTGAGAGTTGACTGTGAAGAAAGCTGAGTGCTGAAGAATTGATGCTTATGAACTTTGGTGTTGGAGAAGACTCTTGAGAGTCCCTTGGACTGCAAGGAGATCCAACCAGTCCATTCTAAAGGAGATCAGCCCTGGGTGTTCATTGGAAGGACTGATGCTGAGGCTGATCCAATACTTTGGCTACCTCGCGTGAAGAGTTGACTCATTGGAAAAGACTCTGATGCTGGGAAGGATTAGGGCAGGGGACGACAGAGGATGAGATGGCTGGATGCCATCACTGACTCGATGGACATGAGTTTGAGTGAACTCCAGGAGTTAGTGATGGACAGGGAGGCCTGGCGTGCTGCGATTCATGGGGCTGCAAAGAGTCAGACACGACTGAGCAACTGAACTGAACTGAACTGAACTGAAAGCTCCATAATTAACTGGAAGTCTGTAGTTTAGATTTTTTTAAAGGGAGGGAGAGAAGATGGGCATAAGTTTTTGTAGATATTATTGGTTAATGGTGCACAGGATTCAGACATAGACTGGGAAAAGATCTGGCAATTCAAGAATAATCACTGAACTTCTATTTAAAGAGGAAAACATTGAGAAGATAATTTGTATCACTTATGCTTCCTCAGTGTGTCCAATTTTCTTTTACGTACTGGAGCAGATGGGATTCCAAAAGTTAAGGAGAATGAAGATCCTTTGGGGTATGTTTTATATTCTACTGACAGCAAAATACTGCCAGAGATATGCTTCTCTTTTTCTTAAGGAGAAATCTCACCCATGAAGTCTATGTGTAAGACTTTGTAAGGGAAGGTTTGTACTGAGTCCACCCATATTATGCTCGGCTCTGGTCAGCACCATTATTTTTCTCCTTTTTTGTTTTAAATGGGGTGAAATTTGCAAGCAGCAAGGAAAACACAAGCACAGAATCTTTTACTATATATGTTTCCTGTGAAAGGTAAATTGAAACCAAATGAATTTAAGGCTGATATTAAACATTTTGCTTAACAGACTAAACTAAAAGTGAGTGCTGTTTCCCAGTTCCCTCAGCCAAGGTTTCAGATGCTCTCCAGTGAGCTCATCCACTGGTCCTCACAGAGGAAAAGAGATGTATACTATTATTGGAATGGTCCTCTTGTTTTGCCTTTCTTCTTATAAATGAGTTCCTAACTGGATGTAAAAATCATGAAGGTATGGGGAGAGGGATGGGGAAGCCTATACATGGGAAGCTACTAGAACTTTCTAAGTGGAAGACAACCGACATGTCTGTAGACATTGGGCTTCCAAGTAAGCAAAATGATGATGCCCAGATGCCCAATCTGTTGAATGCTTAGATTCTTTTATATCATCCATTCTAGTATTTCCCTTAGGCAAGTATTTGCATTCCAAGCTGGCCAGGTAGCAGTAGTGCTATCAGTATGGGGTAGACATACAGTTGGGTCTAAAGAGGGTCATGTGTTAGGACGTAAAGAACAAGTGGCATCAATGTGTATCCACAAATCTTTTCAAAGAAACTGGCCTCCCCGAGGTAAGCATCTGTGCTAACTCAAGTATCTCACATCTCCTTTGACTCTCTGTTGTCAGTGAGAGTTTATAACCCTCATTGTTAGAATTGTGTATTTTTCAAGCTCTAGGTGCTGAAAGATTCTCAAACTACCTTTCTCGTGCCAAAGCCTTTTCAGTTAACTCCCTAAACATCCTTTCATCTCAGCTTCCCCAATCTCTTTAGGGAATGCCAGCATTTAAAACAATTTGCTTGTTTTCCTTTTAACTTCCTAATCTGACTAATTTAATTCTGAGTCATAAACCTATAAAGTTTATTAGCAGATCTGATCATCCCAAAGATTTCTTCATCGTAGCTACTCCTTTAACATCACTTGTGGTGAACAAGAAGCATTTCATACCTCAAAGAGGCACTCAGGTTTTTTGTGTGTGTTGTTTTAAATTTTTGTCTATCTCAGGCAGAGAGTATAGCGAACTGATTAAAGTACTACTTAGTAATTGTTTAAAAAAAACACTAAAATAATGTGAGATTGAGAAGAGTATGAAAATATGAAAAATAGATGAAAATATGAAAAATAGGTGAAAATATGACAAATAGATCTGAAGGAGTTATGCATAAATCTGTCACGGGAATTCCCAAATAAATACCCCTGTTTCTACCTTGGTAACCACCTTTAGGTCCTGTCATCATAATCGGGTGTGAGTGTGGCTGTTACGACGGTGAGGTAACCATGTGACCCTGGGCCTGAGCAAAGGCTGCTCAGGGCCTGTGCCGCACAGCCCTCCAGGGTCTGTGAGCTGCTGGCCACATGCAGACAGGCCCCGCAGGGTACTGTGACCCTTGTCTGCCCCCTCTGAAGGACTTCCAGATATTCACCTGGCCTTTCTGTGGATTCTACCTGTAGTTTCCCTCTTTGAACCTATTTCACAGGTCCCTTCCGAACTGAACTGCTGTTGGCTGCTCTGATGGAAAATACCCCACCTCTTAGAATCTCTCTTCTTGGGCTAGGCTTCTCGTGGTGGGTGCCCCTACCTAGCACAGACCCTTCCTGGCCCTGAGGTGGGACCCAGACAAGCCTTAAATCTTGTTAATCTTTTTTTTTGTGTGAAAATTATTATTTTTTAAATTTAATTTTTATCTTTTGGCCTCAGCACGTAGCATTCAGGATCTTAGTTCCCCAGCCAGGGATTGAACCCATGTCCCTGGAAGTGAAGCACAAAGTCTTAACTACTGTGCCACCAGGGAAGTCCCATAAATCCTGTGAATCTTGACATCTGGAGGAAGAAGTTATTCTTAAATGCCTAGGAATTTGTGCTACAAAAGTTGAAACTTTTGATATGTTTACTCTCTTGTCTTTGTTCAATTCAGATGTTAGGATAAACTTGAAGTGAAGTGAAGTATGAAGTGAAGTCGCTCAGTCATGTCCGACTCTTTGCGACCCCATGGACTGTAGCCCACCAGGCTCCTCCATCCATGGGATTCTCCAGGCAAGAATACTGGAGTGGGTTGCCATTTCCTTCTCCAGGGGATCTTCCCAACCCATTAGTATTTAGAATTCTAGTGTGTGTTATTAATGCAAAAGACCCTTACTTTTATGCTGACCTAGCTGATGTCTCTTAATTTGTTTTATAATTCTTTCAACAAATATTAAGTGATTCTCATTGCCAGGCTGGAGGGCAGGTACTCTTGGAAATAACACTGAACATAACATGACATGTGGTTCCTGCTCTAACAGAGCTTATATTCTGTGAAAGGGAAGGAAGGCAACACATAAATGAAATGATTACAAACTGTGGTACTTTGATGGAAACAAATACAAGGGGGAAAGGGAGGGAAAGAGGGAACAGCCAGCTGGTCTTATGATTTTAAATTATCTTTATTTAACATTTTTTTATGGAGAAACTTTGCTAACTTTCCTGGTGGTGAATTCCCTTGACTTCCCTGGTGGCTCAGATGGTAAAGCATCTGCCTACAATGCGGGAGACCCGGGTTCAATCCCTGAGTCAGGAAGATCTCCTGGAGAAGGAAATGGCAACCCACTCCAGTATTCTTGCCTGGAAAATCCCATGGATGGAGGAGCCTGGTAGGCTACAGTCCATGGGGTCACAAGGAGTCGGACACAACTGAGCGACTTCACTTTTGGTTAACTATAACTATCACTCATAAGTAGTGATGAGAGAAATCTTCAGTTTTATTTTGGGATTTGTTGATACAAAAGGTAAGAGGCTATTATAATCAATTATCTTAGGGCTTATTCTAGTTTTATTACTGAGAATACTTTTCCAATACGTTTTCAACTGTTTTGCTTATTAACAATTCTAATCATTTTCTCTTCCTAATCTTTTAAGTTTAACATGGAAACTGGTACAATTAATGTAAAATAACTTTTTGGTAAATTTTTATTTTGATTATATGTTGAAATGATATTATTTTGGACACACTGGGTTAAATAAAATATAGTACTAAACTTAATTTTACCTATTTTTAAAAATGTGACTGCAAGAAAATTTATATTTATTTATATGACTCTCATATTTCTATTGAAAAAGACTGTGATAGAATCTTGATATGAAAATTTGTGATTATTTTGGATAGATTGTGCTTCATGACATGTACCCTTAACAATCATTACTAAAAAAAAAAAAGATTATTTGGTTGGTGTGCTTAATTATATCCCTGAATATCTGTCTTTTATAAGGATCCACAGCAATTTTTACTTCTGCCATAAGTCAAAAATTTCTTGAGAAGAGGCATTATGCATTTTGAACTATATTTTGCTTTCCATCCACAAGCTAGATATTTGTATTATTTGGCTAAACTTGGTAAATCACCTAATGTTACCACTCTGAATGCTGCTGGTCTATCAAAAAAAAAAACACATAATTTTATATGAGAAAAAGAAAATAAGAACAATTTACAAAGATTTACAGACAACAGGAAACTAAAGAGTGAGGAAGATACTGCAGGTTTATTAAGCATAAAAGAAATAGTGAAATTAACTTTTGGTTTGATGCCTTTGGATTGACAGTTCTCAGATGATAATGCTACGAGGGAGAAGACAAAGAAAAGATCATTTCCAAAGGAAATGGTACCATGCAGTTATATTTTCCCCATTTTAAATATAATGCCTGGGACTTTGCTGCTGCTGCTGCTAAGTCGCTTCAGTCATGTCCGACTCTGTGCGACCCCATAGACGGCAGCCCACCAGGCTCCCCCGTCCCTGGGATTCTCCAGGCAAGAACACCAGAGTGGGTTGCATTTCCTTCTCCAATGCATGAGAGTGAAGTCGCTCAGTCATGTCTGGCTCTCAGCGATCTCATGGACTGCAGCCTACCAGGCTCCTCCGTCCATGGGATTTTCCAGGCAAGAGTACTGGAGTGGGGTGCCATTGCCTTCTCTGCCTGGGACTTTAATTCCAGGTAAAACCTGTCTGGAAGCAAACTGAAGAAAGTATTTGACAGCATGACTATGGCCAAATATAGTATGCTTGATTGTTCTTTCAAGTGGTTTTGCTATTATTCTTGACTTTGGACAATTAATCTCTCTTGTTTCTAGGTCACCATTCAGTGGGACTAGTGAAAAGAGAAGTGGGAACAAAATGGAAAGAAAGATTGCTGGGGAACATACAAATGCTCACTATACTCAATAGTGAGCCAGAGAAATTTGTTTAATGCCACTATATATTATTTATTCTCTCTACCGATTTCTTTATGGTTACTTTAGATAAATTTGGTTTTCAAAATTTATTCAAAATTTCAAATTTCAAAGCTGTAGAAGCTTGAAAAGCCCTGTGCGTTTAGATAAGGCACCAGGCTTTCCTGGTGGCTCAGACAGTAGAGTCTGCCTGCAATGCAGGAGACCCCAGTTTGATCCCTGGGTCAGGAAGATCCCCCGAGAAGGAAATGACAGTACACTCCAGTATTCTTGCTGGAAAATCCCATGGATGGATAAGTCTGGCAGGCTACATCCTGTGGGGTTGCAGAGTCAGACACGACTGACCGACTAACACACACACTCAGACAAGACACAATGCTGGTTGCTAAGAGGGATTATTAATAGGAGTTGCAAGCATTCTGGATCATGGACTTATGTGGTTTCTGCTGTTATTCATAATTGAATTACACATTATTGGTGTTGGCTGTGTGTGTGTGTGTGTGTGTGCACGTTGCACATTTGCTTGGGTAGAGGTGGGTGCCTCAGTGGTGAGAGGGGGAGGAAGCAGGAAAGTAAGCATCTGGCCTGAGTCTAGAGGTCTTCCTACCACCTGGAAGAGGAATGAACACCTGTAACTTGATTCTTCTCGCTGTACCTCCAGAAATAACATAATTTCACTAAAAAACAGTCATTTTTAAACTAAGAAAAGCTTTTTCCAAGAGAAGAAAAGCATTGCTGTTCATTTGTTATAATATTAACACTTGGCAGTTTAATCACAGCATTTTGGTAACATTCGCATGAAACTGTATAATCAACTGCACTGGAAAAACTAATAACAAAATCTGTGTTCTGCTGCTAATTAGCTGTATGGTTTCAGGAAATCTGCTTTACCTGTCTGGGCCTCAGTTTCCTTCCCTGTCGGAAGAAAGGGCTTGGAATCCTAGCACTTAAAAAAGGAAAAAACAAAAATAATCCTTACTGCAAATTCTGCCTTGAGGGTGGTTGGGTGGGGTGAGGATGGTTAATATTGGTATGGTCTTGAGTACTAAGAGGGGCTTCCTTTGTGGTTCAGTTGGTAAAGAATCTGCCTGCAATGTGAGAGACCTAGGTTCGATCCCTGGGTTGAGAAGATCCTCTGGAGAAGGGAAAGGCTACCCATTCCAGTGTTCTGGCCTGGAGAATTCCATGGACTGTATAGTCCACGGGGTTGCAAAGAGTCAGACACGACTGAGCGAATTTCACTTCACTTCACTTAGGTACTAAGAACAGAATTACAAAACCAGTGTATTAGTTTATCTAGGAATCTTGTTAAAATGCAAATTATGACTCAGTAAGTCTGGGATGAGGCCTGAGTTTCTACATTTCTAACAATATCCCACGTGATGATACTGCTGATCCCTAGATTATTATTTTTCCCAACTGTCTCATTCTAAAGAAAAAAATGGGTCATGAACAGGTAGAATGATTTGCCCAAGCTCACCTGGCAATCGAGTAGTGCACCCCATAGAATAATCCCTGGTATCATTTTATTAGTTTGATGACAATACCACTTTCTACATTTCTCATATCTCTTCCAAAGTTAAAACTCTGATAACATTTGGGGCTTTACATTTCTTACGAGTTATTCTGGGTTTAATATCTTGGCCAACTGTCTCATTACATTCACAATTTCATGTCCAACCATCTGTAGTAGTTGCTAGAAAAATCACATTTGAAAAATTTACCACTTTTCAATTCTTAGCCTTAGTCTCCATTTAGAATGACCCTTGCATGTTTATGCACTGCTCATGTAGAGGAAGTAAGAGTCCACTAAGGAAAAAAATCCTGTTTGCTGATTCCATGAACTGTGACCACTTGTACTCTTCAAGTGATATTAACTTCAGCAATGATTGCTTTTAGATTATCAGGGCACACATTCTGTGTAGCTTTATGAGTTAAGATAAAAAAGATGTTAATTACTTCTCGAAGCAAAGGAGATTCGTGACATTGTACAGGAGACAGGGATCAAGACCATCCCCAAGAAAAAGAAATGCAAAAAAGCAAAATGGCTGTCTGGGGAAACCTTACAAATAGCTGTGAAAAGAAGAGAAGCGAAAAGCAAAGAAAAAAAGGAAGGGTAAAAGCCTCTGAATGCAGAGTTCCAAAGAATAGCAAGGAGAGATAAGAAAGCCTTCCTCAGCAATCAATGCAAAGAAATAGAGGAAAACAACAGAATGGGAAAGACTAGAGATCTCTTCAAGAAAATTAGAGATACCAAGAGAACATTTCATGCAAGGATGGGCTCGATAAAGGACAGAAATGGTCTGGACCTAACAGAAGCAGAAGATATTAAGAAGAGGTGGCAAGAAACAGAAGAACTGTACAAAAAAGATCTTCATGACCAAGATAATCATGATGGTGTGATCACTCACCTAGAGCCAGACATCCTGGAATGTGAAGTCAAGTGGGCCTTAGAAAGCATCACTATGAACAAAGCTAGTATAGGTGATGGAATTCCAGTTGAGCTGTTTCAAATCCTGAAAGATGATGCTGTGAAAGTGCTGCACTCAATATGCCAGCAAATTTGGAAGAGTCAACAGTGGCCACAGGACTGGAAAAGGTCAGTTTTCATTCCAATCCAAAAGAAAGGCAATGCCAAAGAATGCTCAAACTACCACACAATTGCACTCATCTCATACGCTAGTAAAACAATGCTCAAAATTCTCCAAGCCAGACTTCAGCAATATGTGAACCGTGAACTCCCTGATGTTCAAGCTGGTTTTAGAAAAGGCAGAGGAACCAGAGATCAAATTGCCAACATCAAAGAATGCTCAAACTACCACACAATTGCACTCATCTCATACGCTAGTAAAACAATGCTCAAAATTCTCCAAGCCAGACTTCAGCAATACGTGAACTGTGAACTCCCTGATGTTCAAGCTGGTTTTAGAAAAGGCAGAGGAACCAGAGATCAAATTGCTAACATCTGCTGGATCATAGATAAAGCAAGAGAGTTCCAGAAAAACATCTATTTCTGCTTTATTGACTATGCCAAAGCCTTTGACTGTGTGGATCACAATGAACTGTGGAAAATTCTGAAAGAGATGGGAATACCAGACCACCTGACCTGTCTCTTGAGAAACCTATATGCAGGTCAGGAAGCAACAGTTAGAACTGGACGTGGAACAACATATTGGAACAACAGACTGGTTCCAAATAGGAAAAGGAGTACGTCAAGGCTGTACATTGTCACCCTGCTTATTTAACTTATATGCAGAGTACATCATGAGAAACACTGGGCTGGACAAAGCACAAGCTGGAATCAAGTCTGCCAGGAGAAATATCAATAACCTCAGATATGCAGATGACACCACCCTTATGGCAGAAAGTGAAGAGGAACTAAAAAGCCTCTTGATGAATGTGAAAAAAGAGAGTGAAAAAGTTGGCTTAAAGCTCAAGATTCAGAAAACTAAGATCATAGCATCTGGTCCCATCACTTTGTGGGAAATAGATGGGGAAACAGTGTCAGACTTTATTTTTTTGGGCTCCAAAATCACTGCAGATGGTGATTGCAGCCATAAAATTAAAAGACGCTTACTCCTTAGAAGGAAAGTTATGACCAACCTAGACAGCATATTGAAAAGCAGAGACATTACTTTGCCAACAAAAGTCCGTCTGTCAAGGCTATGGTTTTTCCAGTGGTCATATATGATGTGAGAGTTGGACTGTGAAGAAAGCTGAGCGCCGAAGAATTGATGCTTGTGAACTGTGGTGTTGGAGAAGACTCTTGAGAGTCCCTTGGACTGCAAGGAGATCCAACCAGTCCATTCTAAAGGAGATCAGTCCTGGGAGTTCATTGGGAGAACTGATGCTAAAGCTGAAACTCTAGTACTTTGGCCACCTCATGCGAAGAGTTGACTCATTGGAAAAGACTCTGATGCTGCGAGGGACTGGGGGCAGGAAGAGAAGGGGACGACAGAGGATGAGATGGCTGGATTGCATCACCAACTCGATGGATGTGAGTTTGAGTGAACTCCGGGATTTGGTGATGGACAGGGAGGCCTGGCGTGCTGCGATTCATGGGGTTGCAAAGAGTTGGACACGACTGAGCAACTGAACTGAACTGAACTGAACTGATAGCCAGTAAAATAATTTCCACATTGTCTTTTATATTTATTTGTCATTTGCATTCAGTAATGTTTTTGAGTCCTTGGGGGTGCAAAACAGAGATGAACAAAGTTAATCCAGAGAAGACAGTCTGCTCTTCTAAGCAGTTGTTAAAATATATGATAGTGTACATTTAAAAATATCCATTATCCTAGAGTTTGTTCTTCATCTCAGGAAAATACTGTTTCTCTAGTCTATATTTATCAGCATTTCCCAAAATATGTTCCTCTGAATACTAGTTCCAGGGAATGCCCTTAGGGAAAAAGAGGATATTTTTCATTAAATAAATTTAAGGCTGCATGCTTAATGTCTATTTCTCTTAAGTTTTACAAAGCACAGTAGAAAATGAAAGCTTTTGACAAGTCTTACAATAAAAAATTAATTTTGTTTAACAACATTTCCTCAAATTATTTAACTAGATCTCTGCCAACTTCCTCCCTTACCTTTTTCCCCCCCATGTAATGTCTACTGAGATCCTATAGAATTAGTGTTCTGTGAAATACACTGTTGGAAATCCTGGCCTGAATTACTTCTCCAGTGTTTGGGTTTCCTTTTCGGTAGTTACCTGACTGATGTGATGCATTAAACATATCAGTACAAACTACCTGATATTACTGTTTTTAAGGGCATGATCTTAACTATTATCTGTTTTTAAAGGAAAATGACAAGGAAGATGTTTCGGAAAGTGTGTAAATGCTAGCCTGAGGTTTTCCCTCTGATTGCAAAAGCAATTGGTTTTCTGTACTTTGATGGTCCCTCATCTGTGAGGAACTTGAGTAGATGGGAGAAACCTCTTTAGATCTAGAAATAAATGTCAGGCTTTTCCTGATGTTGGTTGCCTCCAGGACAATACTTCTTAAACTCTTGTGTATGTATCTAGTAGTGAGATACTTTTAGATAGCATGTGGATAAACATGAAACTCTTTATAGTTACATATTTAATTCAGTGCATTTTAGAAAAAATTTAGTAGCATTATGATTTCACTTATATTATTGTTAAAACATTGATGCTTGAAAATCATAAGTTGACTTAAAGATAAATACTGAGTAATTAATGACAGAAAGAAATCATGAAGGAGTTATGTGTGTGTCTGTGTTAGTTGCTCCGTCATGTCCAATTCTTTGTGACCCCATGGACTATATGCCTGCCAGGCTCCTCTGTCCATGGAATTCTCCAGACAAGAATATTGGAGTGGGTTGCCACTCCCTTCTCCAGGGAATCTTCCTGACCCAGGGATTGAACCCAGGTCTCCCATACTGCAGGCAGGTTCCTTACCATCTGAGCCACCAGGGAAGCCCCTGTGAAGGAGTTGTACAGATGACTAAAACTTAGGAGGGCTTCCCTGACGGCTCCAGTGGTAAAGAGGAACTAAAGAGCCTCTTGACAAAGGTGAAAGAGGAGAGTGAAAAAGCTGGCTTAAAACTCAACATTCAAAAATTGAAGATCATGTCATCTGGTCCCATCACTTTATGGGAAATAGATGGGGAAACAATGGAAACAGTCACAGACTTTATTTTCTTGGACTCCAAAATTACTACAGATGGTGACTGCAGCATGAGATTAAAAGATGCTTGCTCCTTGGAAGAAAAGCTATGACAAACCTAGACAGAGTATTAAAAAGCAGAGACATTATTTTGCTGACAAAAGTCCATCTAGTCAAAGCTATGGTTTTTCCAGTAGTCATGTATAGATAAGAGAGTTGAACCATAAAGAAGGCTGAGCATCAGAGAACTGATGCTTTTGAACTGTGGTGTTGGAGAAGATTCCAGAGTCCCCTTGGACTGCAAGGAGATTAAATCAGTCAGTCCTAAAGGAAATCAATCCTGAATATTCATTAGAAGGACTGATGCTGAAGCTCCAATACTTTGGCCATCTGATGCGAAGAGCTGACTCTTAGAAAAGATTCTGATGCTGGGAAAGATTGAAGGCAGGAGGAGAAGGGGACGACAGAAGATGAGATGGCTGGATATCATCACTGACTCAATTGATATGAGTTTGAGCAAGCTCAGGGAAATGGTGAAGGATAAGAAGCCTGGTGTGATGCTGTCCATGGAGTTGTAAAGAGTCAGACATGATTGGGGAACTGAACAACAGCAAAAGCTTGGGGATCAATGTGGGGAGGATTAGCCAAGAAGTGAATTCTGGGGCCTGGCCTGTATCACTTCAGAGGCACCATCACCCCTGTGTTTTGAGAACCATCATAGTACAATAGAAAGTTTGAAAGATATAGGCTGAGATCATGCTACTCATAATGAAATGAAAGATGGTAAGACATGGGTCCCACTGCTGAAGAGCTCACAGCTCTTGTAAGACACTGCGTTCTGAGGCACTCCTCTCTGCCTGATATCCAAAGCCCTGAAAGCCTCATAACCCACATTGGACTCATCACATGCATGAGTTATTACCAATGAATAAGACAACTCTGAGTTTCGTGTCTTTTGGACAAATACACTTGGCAGTAAATTTAGTCTGCAATGCTAAGATGTATGACTCACATTTGCCCCCTTAAGATTAGCCATCAGTCTACATATCCAAATCTTCTGCCTTCTATGAACTATTGCCTTTGAAGAGGCAAGACAGTAATTTGGCCGCTTTCTATTACGTGAGTGGTTCTCCACTGAGGGTAAATTGTTTCTACTTGGGGGACATTTGTCTATGTGTGGACACATTATTCTTTGTTGTCACAACTGTGAGGGCAGTGCTATGAGCATCTAGTGGGTAGAGGCCACAAATGTTTCTCAAATTCCCACAATGCACAAGACAGCTCCTCACAACAGAGAAATATCTGGCCTCAAATGTTAATAGGACCAAGAGTGAGAAACCTTGTGTTAGAATGACATAGGTAGGAAGAATTGGATATGACTACACAACTCAAATAAACACAAAGGCTCATTGGGCATATATGAACACATTTTTTATGCTCCCAATGCATGTTTGCCCCAGTGACAAGGTAATAATAACACAGTAAACTGTCTGTGGTATGCTGGGTACTAGACCCCCAAAATATCCAAGTGTTAAGCCCTGAACCTGTGAACATATTATTTTACATAACAAAAAGGATTCTCCAGATATGATTAAGTTAAGGACCTTGAGATGGGGAGATTATCTTGGATTGTCTGAGTGGGCGTAATCTAATCATAAGGGTTTTTAATCTACAAAAAGGGAAGCAAGAGGGTCAGGGTCAGGGTCAGAAAAGGAGATGTGATGATGAAGGCAAAGCTGGCAGTGATATGACTGAAAATTGAGGAAGGGGCCATATACCAAGGAATGCAGGCTGTCTCTGAAAGATTAAAAAAGGAAGGGAAATAGATTTTCCCCTCTAGTTTCAGATGGATTATATCCCTGTTAAGACTTTGATTTTAGACCTATAGACTTTTGGACTTCTGACTGCCAGAGCTGTAGGATACTGAACTTGAGCTGTTTTATGCTACTAAATTTGTGGTGATTTGTCACAGCAAGAATAAAAAACTAATACACTATCATTTGGTATGCTTTGAGAATGGATATTTCCACATATTATTTCCACTATATGTATTTCCACAGATAGTAGAAATAGATTTCAGATTTTACTGCATTAGAACAAAAATTCTAGTTAACCTATAGCTATTTGGAACACTTTTTCTCTAAGAGAAGGGGAGGCACTTGGGGGTTTTGCATGAGGATGGATGATCTTACTGAGAAAGAAGGGTTGGTGGTTTAACAGCTGGTTGATAAAATCTTAAATAAGCCAACTTTATGCTGCCTTCTTTTACAGACAATTTATGGGTAAAATAACTCATCAAGTGGTTTGGAAGCTGCAAAAGTATGAAGAAGTATTGTCAGAGTAGCTGTACAATTCTTCATGAACTCTCCAAAATTATAGACATTTGTTATGCTCTCACTTGAATGGTTTTATTAATTTTTACAACAACCATATTAGTTGTTATCATAAGTTATCATTAGTTGTTATCATAAGATGATTACGATGTTTCTCACTGCAGCCTCTCTAAAATATTGCTTTCCAGTTTGAACCCTGAGTAAGAATGTGATCACGTTTTTCTCTGGCCCATATCCAGTGCGGTTGTAAGCAGTCAGGTGATATCCAGGAGTTATCAGGTGAAACTCCAGCAGCATGGAGTTTTGCAGCTGTCAACACACAGTGTGTGTACTCATTGGTGTGCTGTGTGTGCAACTGCAGCCTCCTGCCTAGGCACAGCTCGCCATAACCAACCTCATCACGCCAAGGGCAGCACTCTCATCTACCCTCTCCATCTGTGGGTGTGAAAAATTTAGAATTATTTAATAAATAGTACACACACCCACAGGGGCTTCCCAGGTGACTCAGGGGTAAAGAATCAGCCTTCCAATGAAGGAGAATGGCCCTCCACTCCAGTATTCTTGCCTGGACAGAGGTGCCTGGTGAGCTATGGGGTCATGGGTTCACAAAGAGTCAGACACGACTTAACAACTAAACAACAATAAAAATACACATCCACACAAAGACACATGAACAGATAAGGATAGCTGATATTTGAATGCTGCCCAATAGCTCACAAAGTGCTTTTTACCTCCGTTGTCTCATAGTTCTTGTTATCCTCAATCTGTTTTGCAGATTAAGAAATGGGAACTGAAAGTTTCAGGATTTGTCTAGTGTAAAAAGGCAGCAAGAGTGGTGGGACTACATTTTCTTTCTCTAATGTGGCTGTCCACCTGCTCCTGGGTGGTTGCGTGGCATCTGGACTTTCCAAGATGGGCAGCTATAGAGCTTAGCGGAGGTCACCGTGGTGATCACGCTGAGCGCCTATATAGTAGGAGTGCCCTATATGCGGCCCAGTCGGCTGGCCCCCAGTGTTGTTCTGCTTTTTAAAAGACGTATTTCTTTCTTTATTTGGCTGCACCAGGTCTCAGTTGTGGCATGAGGGATATACTTCCCTGACCAGGGATCTAACTCAAGGCCCCTGCGTTGAACACTTGGATTCTTAGCCTCTGGACCACCAAGGAAGTCTCTCTCCTGCCTTGAAGACTTAATTTTTCTGCCTCTGGGCCTGGGGAGACCTCTTCTTGAAACGTCACTGTTCTCATTAGTCTGGCGGAGGGAAAGTATTTCTCTGTCTCCTGGCTGTAGTATAGCCCTCTCCCCGGGGGGTCCCCTGGTTCCTACTTCACAGACCCTTTTATGGATTTACACTTTTTAAAGTCTATTTTTTTTAATTGAAGTATAGTTGATTTATAAAGCTGTGTTTGTTTTAGATGTACTGTAAAGTGATTCAGTTATATACACACACACACACACACACACACACACACATATATTCTTATTCATATTCTTTTCCTTTATAGGTTATTGCAAGATACTGAGTATAGTTCCTTGTGCTACATAGTAGGGCTTTGCTGGTTATCTATTATATATATAATAATGTGTACATGTTAATTCCAAGCTCCCAATTTATTCCTCTCTCTCCTTTTTCCTTTTTGATAACTGTAAGTTTGTTTCCTATGTCTGTGAGCCTATTTCTGTTTTGTACATAAGTTCACTTGCATCATTTTTTAAAAAAAGATTCTACATATAAATGATATCATTTGACGTTTGTCTTACTCTGACTTCACATAATATGTTCATCTCTAGGTCCATCTGAAACCTATAGAACAAACTAGCGTGAAGGAAATGAAGGATTAGCTACTTCATTGTTCTCTTTTTTAAATTTTCACATAGTATAAAAAGGTTAGTACTAAATTGAATAAAGCATCCCACGAATATTATTTAATATTGTGTTAAATTCTATTAAAAGTTGAGTACAGGTCTTCAATCAAAAATATAACCCATGACTATCGTTTGGAGGATACAGCCTATTGTTTAAATTTATTTTGCCTCATCTGGGAAATTTTAGGCTGCACATGGTTGTGAAATTTTCAAAAGTAACTACCTTTGGGATATTTCTCTTCCAGTATTTGATAAAGAATAGAGATAGCATTAAAATATTTATTAGATGCAATATTTTTAGAATTAGAAGTGGTATTATTGTCTGTAATACTGAAAACAAAAATGACAAAAAATAAACGCATTTGTATGATTGAAAAGGTTGCCAAGTCCCCAGCTAAGTACCTCACATGGGTATATCACATGTCACATGGGTATTTTTGTTAATCATGGAAAATTGCCATGGTAGATGAATTATCATTCTTATTAAGAACTTATTCTATTTATTACCATATTATGGACTTAAATAAGCCAAAATCAACATGACCTGGCCATAGGCTTTTAGTATCCAGAGACAAATTATACAAGTTTGGATTGAAAATAAAAGTTTTTACTCTATGTGGAAACCCATTAGAAGAATTTTTTAAAAAATGTAAATTAGAAGAATTTTTTAAGACTTTAAAATTCTACAACATAGAGAAAAGGGGAGAAAAATGTTTAGTGACATAGGGTATGGTATAGACAGTGCAGGGAAGGGTCACTCTCATTTCTTTTCTTTGAATTGACACACTTTTATTTGGCAGATTTTTAAGTTCAAGAGGAAACTGAGAAAGAAAAATTAGCAAAGATGGAAATAATATACTAATTTCTTATTCAGTAGAACATGACTAAATTAATATTATTTCATAGTTATGAATATAAAATACAATTCCAAAATGAAAAACTGAAATGTGTGGCATTTGAAAGCTATTTATATTCTGGACCCACAGGGGTATAAAAAATTCTTATTCTTTCTTCTTACCACTTTTGACGGCAGTAGAATGGTGTTATCACGCATGGCTTTCCATCAGCTTTTTATACTGTATTTTGTATTTTTTGCATTCATCTTCTTACTGATTGAGCTTTCAGTGTTGTTGATTGACATATTTTTTATTTAGAGTTTTTATTACATTAATAAACTTATTTATTCCTTAGAGTGATACATTAGAGTAGTAAATTAACATTCTTTCAAAGATGTTAAAATTTGCAAAATATTCAGAAATATTTTCTTTATAAATAGCATAATTCAGTTGTAGGTATTATTGGAGAAGCTGGGGAGAAAAGTATTGCCTGTATTCTCCCTTTCCTGTTGTAGTTGCACCAACAAATAGGATGACAATTCAGTCCAAAATATTTCCATTTCTTTTAAGAGTGAGACCTTGAGGGCCACTTGAATTTTTGCACTGCCTCCCCTTCCCAGAACCTTTTAAAATTTTGGCAACCTTTTGCAATTAGGTAATGGAAGCACAATTCCCGTTCAGAAAATTATTCTGCAAGGTGCCAAATTTAGACATTTTAAAGAAAATACTCTACCTTAGGAAATGATTCTATCATTATAATAATACTGACAATTCACAGAGCAATGGAAAATGGGTGGTTGAGATCCGACACTCTCCATTTCAGTAGGAAAAAATGTACAACTGATTTAAACCAAATGTCAAACTACTCATTCAATAATTCTTTGTGTCTACTTTCTATCTTTTCAGAGCTTTGGAGCTCAGATGCTTGTAAATGGTCAACAGTGTGCCACTCCGCTCCTTCAGAAAGGCAAGCTGAGAGAGGCATTTGACTCTAAATCCTGACTCTGACTTAGTAGCTGGACAGTATTGGGGAGTTCCTATAACCTCTCCAAAGCCCCTTTTCTACAGATATAAAATGGGAATAATGCCCTCTGCCTTTTTTTTTTTTAGGAATACTTTTAGGATTATGTATGTGCATGCATGTGTATTTTAGGATTATAGAGAATGTAATAAAATGTCTAGTACAGTCAGATTCACCCAGAAAGTGCTCCATGCACAGTGATGAATGTGACTGTACTTCTGGTAAACTCATATCCTAAGTGTGGTCCCCATGGCATGTTTGGCTCACATCACCTGATGCTGAAAGCCTGAGTGAATGCAGGACATTCTGCCAGTGTGGTAGGTTCCCAGGACCTGAACCTGTCTGACTGCTCTGAACAGTCAATCTCAATTTAGTTAATCCACGTAAAAGATTTGCTCCCTTCAGATCTCAGCCCCCAAACCTGGTTCCAGAAAGTGTTTGATTTTTCATCCTACTCTTCTGATCCTATGGAGGCAAAGTCACAGACTCTCCTAGTTGACATTCACAGCAGTTGTGCTTGGCTTCAAGAATCTACTGATGTAAAAACAGATGTTTGCCACATGGCAACACTGGGTTAAATATTTGGACTTTTTTATAGGGGCTTGTTTAAGGCACAGTCAGGGTAACTGGAAAGAATCATATGATGGGAAGGGTTCCCCAGGGTTCATTTGGGATCACTGAGTCACTGAAGCCCAGGATAGAAGAAATCATGTGGTTTTATCCACCTGATTCCCAGAAGGCCCATCCACTCCCTCTCACTAACCAGAATTTGTGCTACCCTTTAAGAGCTGCTGCGGAGGGAGTTCTGGAAGTTTTGAACAATTGTGAAAGATGCTTTTGTATTGTATTTAGTTATTGCTCTTCCCACACCTTAATAAGGCAAAAAAGAATTTCCATCTTCAATGAATAGTCTATCAATCTTAGTAAAGGGAAATAAGATTCAATTTAGATTTTTTCTCCTGTGATTTTGTTCTTTTTCCAACTAAGAAGCTTTATTCATTCATTTAACAGATATTCTATGAGTGCCTATAGTCTGCTAGGCTCAGGTCTCGGTATGAATTTGGTAAATATAAAACAATTCTAGAATCCAGAATCTCACTGGGAAAAAAGACATGTGAGAAGATTATTAGAATATGATAAGTACCATAATAGAGGTAGGAAAGTACAAAGAGAAAGCAAATAATTAAAAAAAAACAAACAAAAATAACTGGTGCTTCTTCTCTTTGGACTTTTTCTGGAAAGTTCATCTTTCTTTCAGAAGATAACAATTCTCTAGTCTCCCTTTCTGCACTTAGCATATTTCTCAAACATAATGTCAAAAGTCTTCCTGTCACCTTAGACCCTTGTGCAGAAGGGAGAGTGGGAAAGGAACTCTTTGAATGGTAACCACAGCAACGCAAGGTGTAGTTAGTATTGCTCTCATTTTCCAGATTTTCTTCACCATTGAATTCTGATCTATTCAGGTGCTTAATGAATGGTCTTGAATGAGTGAGAGGGTCACAGAGAGGGTAAGTGACATACCCGAAATCACAAAACTCTTAAATTCTCATAAATTCTGTGTTTACACACTTCTAAGTCACTGATGCCTTTTCCAATGATTTCATAGTTGTCGGAGAATGTCAGATTATGTTTCTCTGTAGAAAGGGTCTTCCTACACCTGAACATCAAATCTAATAGCTACTCCTTCTTGTTGCGTTGCCATTGCATCAATCCTAAAGATGGAAAAAGTTGGCTCTGGAGTCTAAATCTTTGAGTTCACATCCCAGCAACTCTGCATGTGAGCTCCTTAACAAAACATAGCCTTCCCGTTGATAAAATGAGGACAACAATATTTTTCCCATAGATTTGTTGTACTGACATGAAGACATAACGAATGTAGCATGCTTAGTACAGAGCCTGAATGTAGAAGCTCTTCATACATATGGGCTATTATTTATTCCAGGGTCAAGATATCCTTGAGAGGCGGTGACAGTCTTACTTAGTGATTTGTTTCAGAGACCTAACCAGGAAATTCTTCTTTGGGTCTAATCCAAAGTGTCACTTTCTGCTGTAACTGAAGGCAGTTTTCTCCGGTTCTAGTCTCTGAGGAAATTCAGAGCAGCAGGTCTTTCATATTCTTGATGACTTTTATTAAATCAGCCACACTTCAGAGGTTTTGTTTCTAGACTAAATACACTCCCCAGTCAGAAACTTGTCTACATAATTTTTTCTTGCTCTAGCCTTTCTGTCCCCTTTGGACTCTTAAGAAATTAGGCCATTGGTGTAAAAATTTTGCAGATGGAAAATACAAGAGATTTTTCTTTGAAAATAGAGTCTATAATTTCTGACCTAGATTTACAGGAAAATCTCAGCCAAGGATAGATGATGAAACAGTTGCTAATGAAGTAACTCAGGGATGAAAATTTTCCTGGATATTAAAAATACACACCAATCCATATTTATATATCTTTTATCCACAATAATTCATCTTGAAAATGTGTAATGTGTTGGCCTATTTTGGTTACTATCTCAAATTGAGATTCTGACTTGGCCATTGCCATGCCAGAAACAGATTGAACCTTTTCTACAAATATAAACTGATTTGCAAAAGGAATAGAATAATTCTGGAAAGACCAGTGGAAATAATTTATCTCATGTCTCATGACCATACGCCAAATTAATGGGAGTGAAGTATTCTGACTTCAAGTCTCTTTATTTGATATCAAGAACTGCCTTTTATGTTGATTTCAGTAAACTGATAGGCTACTATTGATATATGAAATGAAAGTAACTAATAATGACTTGAAACTATGTCACAGAAAGACAGGGGAAGACTGTCCATAATGTTCTGAATAAACATAATTTCCCCATTTTCTAGGGTATAAAGAGCAGATAGTAATAAAACCTTACAAAGAGAATATAGGTGGGAAGGTTGTTCCCTCATTCTCCTTCTTTGTTATTATACAAATATCAATTCATATGTGTCCAGCTTCTGTCTGGATTGAACACAGAAAAGGGCAGTTGGTCGTAATATTATTTCATATTCTTAAACTGATCTCCCTTGGCTTTTACAATTACCTAATGACTGTTTTTTAAGCACGTCTTGGACTTAGAAGATTGCAACCTTGGCTCAGAAAGGAGCAGTCTTATTCCTCAGGCTATTTTCTTAAGCTCTGAAAGCTTTAGTGAAATAATGCATTATTATGTCACATATGGTGCTCATCTCAGATGACTGTCGAAGCTGCCGAGTTCTATACCAATAAGATATATCCATTTGTGGTTAGAGTGAATTTGTGTGTCAACATTTATATGGAGAATGATCTCCTGTGCTTTCATCCCTCAGTATTTGGAGCACTTCTATTTGCAGAGGGAGAGAGAAAAATATAAACATATCTTTAAGTCTAGAACACTCAGATATGTCCTAAGGTGTTGGTTTTGAATAAATTATCTTATATTTCTTAATGTGAAAATGCTATCCAATGGCTTTTTGTTCTTAAAACATTCTCTTTCCCAATGAGCTCTCCTCAAAATTCTAATTATTAGTAACGGAGAATTTGAACAATTCTGCCACATTTCTTTTAAGTACACAAAGGGAGGAGTGAAAAAAGTCTTGAGAGGCAATCTAGTTGCAAAAATTAAAAATACCCAGAATAATGGTTATCCAGTTTACTATCTGAGAGAACTTCTGAATACTCAATGTGCTAACTACCTAGTCTTAAATCTTATCTTCTAGATGAGCATAGTGCTGGTGACATATCCTTCTATTACAGAAGTGTGAAGTGACTCCTTTTCCATATTCACCATTGTCTTCCCTTTCTTAAAAGTCTGCTGTAGGCCAATGAGGAAAATTTCATCCCAGGCACTTATATTACATGGTGTATCAAGTCCAAGTCAGAATGGCCAAACCGTGGTTGAGAAACAAACCAGCAGTTGTCTGAGAATATCGTTGGCTGGTGACTCAGTCCCCAACATTTCAGACAAGTTGCTTGGGGAATTGTATGGCCTCAAGCAGAGGAAGGCAAACTTGTTCACCCACATGTTGAGAGGAAGCAAAATGTATTCCACCCACGCACACCCGCAAGTGGGAGTGAAAGATAGGGCTTTTGGCCTAAAGGGTGGAGTCTCTTTCATCCCCCTCATTTCCTTGTAAGGATGTTGGGGAGACCAATGAGATCATGTCTGTGAAGTAGATTGACTGGAATGTGTTCATATTGTCCAATGTAAATTATGCCAGTAAGGTTTTTTTACTTTTCTCACACACTCACAAACCATTGGCAACCTGTGTAGGTTGTGCCATGTCCTTAAGTTCAAATCCCTCTGCCAGCCCACCCTGGGTAATTCATTTGTGGTCTCTGTGTAAGTGACCAAATCTTAGCTTTTTATCTTGTAGAGCTTTCCCATAGATAGTTGGAGTTGTTCCGAGTGAGGAACTCTAAGAAAAAGCAGAAAGAAACACTTGCAGGTCACCCTGCTGTCTAGCAAACTCATCAAAAGGCCACAAAATACTGAGTTCTTTAAACCTTGCTTGAGATGGTATTCAGAAGTTTTCTATTCAAAATTGCTTGGCTGGACACATTGTGTATTTTCATGTGATACCCGTTAAGATGTTCTGCATGAAGAAGCTATCTGATTGCATGTTTTTTAAGAGAGCCAGAAAGACCTAGACCATCATGTGTTATTTCCTTTTGAGACTCTCCTTCTATCTAAGACATAAAACCAATTTAAAACCAGTGGCTTTGATGGAAATTGTCCTAAAGTCCATTTCTATTTTCTGATGTTATCAGTGAATCACTGGTGAATATTCAAATTTTATGATAGTCTGCTTTAAAGAAATGTAGCAGCTAACAAAAGAGAGAAAGAGGAAGAAAGATTTGTAGATTGGTTTTACAAAATTACTATCAAAATTTAGTTATATTTACATGGATTTTGGATCTTTTTTTTTCAGCACTTGTCCCATTATTACTCTTAAAAGAGTAATTTCTTGATGTCTGTTCTCTAAATTTCTTTGCACATAACTAACAAGCTAATGCTTTAAATGCTATTGTAAATGATGTCTTTTAAAAGTTTCATTTTCTATTTGTATAATGTTTATATAGAAATGAATAATTTTTTGGATATTGAAACTTGTATACAATGGGTTTATATATGCATTTATTAATTTGAATAATGAATAATTAAAATTGTATTTCCCTTTTATATTCTTATGCCTTTTTGTTTTGTTTGTTTGTTTTGTCTTATTGCATTGACTGGGACCTTAAGTATAATTCAAACAAAAATGATATAGTAGACACCCTTGCACTGTTTCAAAATTCACAAGTAAGGATGTTTGTTGTAAGATTTTTGTAAATACATTATCAGATTAAAAAAGTCCCTTTGGTTTGCTAGATACTTTTATCATCAATGGATGTTGAATTTTATCAAAATTTTTTGAAACTATTGCATGTTACATGATTTTTCTTTTTTTTTTTTTCTGTAAGTGTGTTGAATTACATTGATTAATTTCTGAATCCTAAACATCCTTGCATTCCTGAGAAGAGCCCATTTGGTCATGCTACTGTTGTTTGTGGTTCTTGCATCTGCATGTCTACTATTTTGTTTCTTGTAATGTCTTTGTAAGGTTCTGCTGGGCTGATAAATAATAGAAAAGTGTCTCTTATCCCCTTTCCTATTCTCTGGAAGTATTGCTGCTGCTACTGCTGCTGCTGCTAAGTCACTTCAGTCGTTTCCGACTCTGTGCGACCCCATAGATGGCAGCCCATCAGGCTCCCCCATCCCTGAGATTCTCCAGGCAAGAACACTGGAGTGGGTTGCCGTTTCCTTTTCCAGTGCATAAAAGTGAAAAGTGAAAGTGAAGTCGCTCAGTCGTGTCCGACTCTTAGTGACCCCATGGACTGCAGCCTACTAGACTCCTCCTCCATGGGATTTTCCAGGCAAGAGTATTGGAGTGGGGTGCCATTGCCTTCTCTGAGTATTGCTGCTAGTGTTATTTATTCTTTCTGAAATAATTCACTGGTGAAACTATTTAGTAAGTAGAATTTTCTTTGTGGGAAGGCTTATAAATAGGTTAAATTTCTTTCATAATATCAGACAATTCAGGTTTTCTATTCTTTATGGTATCAGTCTGGTAATAATTTCACATAAATAGCCATATTTACTGGCATAAAGTGTTTCATAGTATCTTCTAATAACCTTTTAAATGTCAGCTAATAGTTTACAATGCTATTTCTATAGCCAATAATAATGCCAAATACAATGCTCACTCCCTGAAGTTTGCCAAGCCATTTCCTATTATCACATAAGTTATGCAATTAGATGAAATAATATGGATGTAAATCAAAGACTCTTTCCTATCCCTGTGACATCAAATGTTTACATTAATATGAAAGTACTTCTTCAGCCACAGGGGAATCAAAATGCTATTAATAATAGTTATACTTGTTTCTAGAGAATTGTTGTGTCTATAAACTGAGACATACTGCCAATTGGTCATAAATATCACCTTTCAGTTACCTTTTGTTCTTGAAATTATTCCAAGGATGTGTTGGTGAATACATAGTTTCCCTGAATGAAGAGTGTGATGTTCAGTGGGGATGATAAGGAAAGTTTTTAACTAAAATGCTTCTGTTGTCAGACATTTCCATTTTAAGCAATACAAGCTAGTAATTCTGTCACAGAAATAAGTGTGTTTACCTTCATTAGTTACTGACTGGGTGACTTGGGCGAGCAACCTAATTAACCTGTAGTACTGACAGAGGATGAGATGGCTGGATGGCATCACTGACTCAATGGACGTGAGTCTGAGTGAACTCTGGGAGTTGGTGATGGACAGGGAGGCCTGGTGTGCTGCGATTCATGGCGTTGCAAAGAGTCGGACACGACTGAGCTACTGAACTGAACTGAACTCTTTTTCCAGGATATGAAGTTAACATGATCTTCCTTTTATGCATCATTGCTACTCGTAGCAAATAATTAAATATTGTATGTAGTGCCTTATGCTCCAGGGAACCATCCAGAAAGAAGGTCTTGATCTGTGAAGTTGATAGAAGCAATCTGATTTTTGAAAATGATTTTTCTCTGGACCAAAAATAAAGCAGGGAAGGTAGCAATGGGAAGAGATCTTTGAGGATCTTCAAAGTATCAGTTGACGATGGCTGTAGCTCTCTGTGCCATTGTGAAATGTCAAACGGAACTGTTCTACAAACTGTTGGTGGAAGCATACTCTTCCTTAGACTATGATTGGAGTGATAAAATCAGGAAGAATAAGCAAAAAGACATTTCTCCAATTATGCCTAGACTGCCTTGGTAAGAAAATGAATTTCAAGCGGGAGGGATTGGAGAGATCATTGAGTCTGATGCTCTAATATTCCTCTAAAGAAAGCTGAGCTCTCAAAGATTAAGTGACACCTCTGGTAGAAAACTGGAGCTTCCCTGATGACTCAGACAGTAACAATCTGCCTGCAAAGCAGGAGACTGGGGTTTGATCCCCTGGGTTGGGAAGATTTCCTGGAGAAGGGAAAGGTTATCCACTCCAGTATTTTGCCTAGAGAATCCCAAGAACGAAGGAGTCTGCTGGGCTATGGTCCATAGAGTTGCAAAGAGTTGGACATGACCAAGCGACTAAGCACACATCGTAGAAAACTAATGCTAAACTCGCTTTAAGGAAAATCATATTCCATAATTCTAAATATGAAAACAGATAAACTAAAGGGTCATTATTATTTTAAAAAGGGATTTTTATTATTCAGTAAAATAACCTTCTGTTACGGGGTTGCACAGAGTCGGACACGACTGAAGCGACTTAGCAGCAGCAGCAGCTTTTATTAAGCAGCAAATTCCCAGTGCATTCAAGAAGTGATTTAACTTGCAAACACTTGATTTTCATGCAGAGTTACAGCAACACTTTGCTGAGGAAAGCAAGGTGTAGTAATGTTCCTTCTGTGACTGGTCAGTCTGAACTCAGTCGTCTACCTGGGTGTTTGCCAGGGCACACACAGCTAGGGACATTTTATGTCATTTCCCCAGGTGGTAAGGTACGTAGATGTTGTTGCTTTTACTGAACACAATGCGGAGCCTGAGCTGTACAAACCAGACTAGAGAGAGTGGGCCATGAGCTAGGGCTGGCGGGCCTTTCAAGTCTGAACCTGTGGCAGGATATTGCTTTCCTTGTCAGCCACACCTTCAAGACTTAAAAAAAAAATGAATACAATTCACTTTATCACAAAGCTATATTAAAAATGGAACAGAATTTGGGTGGAGTAGCAATAGCACAGTTGAAAACCTTCACCTTCAAGTTGACAGGGTGGAGTGAGCAAGGCACTCCTTGCCAAGCTTGTTTATCTTGGCTCCAGGACCAGCAGGGGAGCCTGGGGGCCCCCTCTGACCACAGAACGAAGATGTTCCTCTTTTCCCTCAACTCCCTCCATTCCCAAGGGACTTCCTGTCAACAGCCTCAACAAAGGTTTTTGATTTCAAAAAAGAAGGCTTGTTTGGATTCATTTCCTTTAAGATATCCATTCATGAAAAAAAAAAAAAGATCATGAAAAGAGATTGCATAAAACTGATTTTTTTCTATGTGTATGTGTGTGTTCAGTTGCTCAGCCATGTCAGGTTCTTTATGTCTCCATGGACTATAGCTTGCCAGACTCCTCTGTCCTTGGAATTTTCCAGGCAAGAATACTAAAGTGGATTGCTATTTCCTAATCCAGGGGATCTTCCCAACCCAAGGATCAAACCCACATCTCTTGCATCTCCTGCACTGACAGGTGAATTCTTTATCCCCAGCACCACCTGGAAAGCCCTGTTTTTAAAAAAATATGCTTCAAGATATTGTACCTTGAGACATTTCCATAAAACGATGAAATCATTAGGCTAGGGTATAGTTAGAAACACTCTCTTAGAGATGCCTGTGCCAAAAGCCTTATGGAAATTTGAACTATAATAATAATAACGTCCATTGAGGACAGGTTTAATTTTTCTCTCTATATTATTTCATTTAATCTTTATAACAGCCTGTGTAGTAGGCACTATCATTCTCACCCTTTTCATCCCTGTTGTCCAGATGTGGAAGGTGGGGTACACAGAGGTTAACAAATGTGCCCACAGTCATGCACTTAGTAATAACTGGTGGAGTCTGGATTCAGACTCAGTCAGTCTGACTCTAGAACTGGGAATCTCAACACCTATACTCTGCTACTTCTTTAAACTTGAACATAAGATAGATTTTTAAAAAGAAGTAGCCCAAAGTCAACAGTTGTTTCAGAATCACAATGAGTGAAACAAAGGGAGGAAAATAAAATAACAATGAAAAACAAAAACATTTTTTTCTCCTCAAATACTGTTGTTTAAAATTTACTTTTATATAAATGTTAGGACTAACAATAGGGACACTGCTTTATTCAGTGAATAATAAACTCAAGTTATTTACACCAAAGGTGAAAAAATATTTTAAAACTATTATAAAGAAGTGGGAACTTATGTACACCCGTGGCAGATTCATGTTGATGTATGGCAAAACCAATACAGTATTGTAAAGTTAAAAAAAAAAAAGAAATATAAACTAATTTGGGCAAATTGATGGGTGGTGGTAGTCTCATAATAGATTTTGAAGGGAAGAAGAATGTCTCTAATATCAGAATCTGAAAATTTACTCAGCCTGTTTTTCACTAGAAAATGCAAGGAATTTTAGTCTTAATCAAGGAGGGCAACCAAACCCTTCTCCCTCATTATTTTTTTGTGCCAAAATAAGTGATACTAAACTATGTGCTGCCCATTAATTAAGCACATGTAGTGATTCTTATAGGGCTTCCCTAGTGGCTCAGAGGTAAAGTGTCTGCCTGCAATGCGGGAGACCCCAGGTTTGATCCCTGGGTCAGGAAGATCCCCAGGAGAAGGAAATGGCAACCCACTCCAGTACTCTTGCCTGGAAAATTCTGTGGGCTACAATCCATTGGGTCACAAAGATGGTCAGATATAGACTTAACATCCTTGTATCATTTTTCACTACAAAGGATTTCTTAAATGTTAAAAAAAAGTTCACCAAAAATGGAAGAGTCAACAGAAGTGAAAGTTTGATAATTCAAAGAAGTGCAAAGCACACTTTTATAAGATATCTAGTTACAGAATCCCCAAATTCATTTTTTTCAGCATCAAAATTGATTTCTGGGATGGTTGGCTGACTAAGCAGATGTAGGAAACATATATTCTAAGTCAAAATATGTAGTAATGCCAGCTAAAATAGAAATTAAAAATTATTAGCTATGAAGCTGAGTTCAAAAGCCAGAAAGAGAAATCTTTTAAGTAGTAGGAAATAGAGGGAACTTAAGTCATTGCAATGAGTGATGGTTGATTCCATGCAAGCCAAGGGTATTAGCCTGGATATACGTGTTAAGACTAATGTCTAAAGCACTTTGTACAATGGGGAAATATATCTGGGAATATCCTGTCCAATTAATATGGGGAGGTAGAAGTCCAGGGACAGGCTTGGGATATAGCATGGGGATATGGCTTAGAAACAGATCATTTCCCTGGCCATGTTGGAAAGTGGAAGTCCAAATCCAGGCTCTTTGTGGGACCTGAGTTTGAATAACCCAAGTAGTACAGAAATACAACCTTAGAGTCTAACCCAAGAGATGAGTTAAACAAAACCTAGATAAACTGAAGACACAGGGAAGGCACTCAGAATGAAAGCCAGAGAGAAAAAGAGACAGAAAATGTAAGAGCAGTTAAGAAAACATGGAAGATAAAAAAGAGTAGTTTCAAAATATAATAGAAGTACAAAAATCTTTCCTATAAATCAAATAGTTACTTTTGCACAAAAAACAGCAATGTCATCTACATATAAGAAAAATAGCTAGTGAAGCTAATTATTAGAGAAATGTAAATCAAAATTACAATGAGGTACCACTTCACACTGGTCAGAATGGCCAACATTTAAAAGTATATAAATAACAAATGCTGGAGAGGATGTGGAGAAAAGAGAACCTTCCTATGCTGTTGGTGGAATGTAAATTGGTACAGCCACTATGGAGGACAATATGGAGGTTCCTTAAAAAACTAAATATAAAGTTACTGTATGATTCAGCAATCCTGCCCCTGGGCATATACTCAGAGAAAACTCTAATTCAAAAAGATACATGCATCCCTATGTTCACAGCACTATTTATAACAGCCAAGGTGTGGAAGCAACCTAAATGTCTACTGACAGATGAATGGATAAAGAAGATGTGGAATATATATATATATATATATATATATATATAAAATGGAATATATATATATAATAGAATACTACTCAGACATAAGAAAGAATGAAATAAGACCATTTGCAGCAACATGGGTGCAACTAGAGATTATCATACTCAGTGAAGTAAGGCAGAAAGAGAAAGACAAATACTAAATGATATCACTTAAATTGGAATCTAAAATATGGCACAAATGAACTTATTTAAAAAATAGAAACAGATCCACAGACATAGAAAAAAATATGATTACTGAAGGAGAAAGGGAGTGGGGGATAAATTAGGAATTTGGGATTAGCAGAAACAAATTACTATATATAAAACATATTAAAAAAACAAGGTCTTACCAAATAGCACAAGGAACCACATTCAATATCTTGTGATAAAACATAATGGAAAAGAATATGAACAAGAATATGTGTATAGCTGAGTCACTTTGCTGTATACCTGAAATTAACACAACATTGCAAATCAACTATACATCAATTAAAAAAAAGAAACTTAGATATTGAAATAGAGAATAGGTTTTCTACCTGTCTTTCCAATTGCTTTTCTGGAAGTGTGAAAGTTTAATTTTTCCTGCTGATGGCATCCCACTCCAGTACTCTTGCCTGGAAAATCCCATGGATGGAGGAGCCTGGTGGGCTGCAGTCCATGGGGTCGCTAGCGACTTCACTTTCACTTTTCACTTTCAAGAACTGGAGAAGGAACTGGCAACCCACTCCAGTATTCTTGCCTGGAGAATCCCAGGGATAGAGGAGCCTGGTGGGCTGCCGTCAATGGGGTCGCACAGAGTCGGACATGACTGAAGCGATTTAGCATCAGCAGCAGCAGCTCTGAGCTGTGGAGATTCCCTCTGAATTAGTTTTCTGACTGCCTCTATGGAGCTCTTCACGTTTCAACAGTTTCAGATTACTTGCGTCTTTTCTCTTTAAAAACTCTCAGGCTCTCAAGTGGATGGCTCAGACGACAAATAATCCACCTGCAATGCAGGAGACCAGGGTTTGACCCTGGGTTGGGACGATCTCCTGGAGAAGGGCATGGCAACCCACTCCAGTATTCTTGCTTGAGAATCCCATGGACAGAGGAGCCGGGCAGGCTACAGTCCATGGGGCTCAGAGAGTCTGACAGGATTGACTAACACTTTTCTATGGTGGATTGCTCCATTTAATTCAGCTAGTGTGTTCTATAGAAGAAATCACTTGAATAACCAAAGCTCCCAAAGTCCTGCTTTTTTCTTTTGTAGCAGATTTGGGAGACATGATTTAGATAATTGAATACTTACTCCTCTTAAAACTTGGTATATGAAGACTTCCCTGGTGATCCAGTGGCTAAGCACTCAATACAGGGGGCCTGGGTCTGATCCCTGCTCAGGAAACTGGATCCCACACCCTGCAACTAAAGATCCCACATGCTGTAATGAGGACCAACGATCGTACGTGCCACAACTAAGACCTGGCAGCTAAATAAATAAATATTAAAAAAAAAAAAACCTCTGGTATACATCGTTAAGAGTTTTAACTTTTCTGCTTTAAAGCATCCCTCATCAAAGAAATTAAAAAATGTTTCTGAACTGTAAAAGAATATGAAGAATTGTCTCTTCTACAATATGCTCCAAGAAGGTTCTGATACCACATACATCTTAGTTATTATTTTTACTTTTTCATATTTTAAAATAATTTCATTCCTATTCCTTTTAAATCATCTTCCTTCCCCTTTGTTCATGTTCTATATTCTGTTTCACTTTGTTTTTTTTTAGTTTTTTAATTTATATTGAAGTAGAGCTGATTAACGATATTGTGTTAGTTTCAGATGTACAGCAAAGTGATTCAGGCATATATATACATGTATGTATTCTTTTCAAATTCTTTTCCCTTTTAGGTTATTACAGAATATTGAGCAGAGTTCCTTGTGCTATTCAGTAGGTCCCTGTTGGTTATCTATTTTAAATATACATGCTCCATATTCTTTAAACTTTTGTTCTCAAAGATTTTGTTTGCAGATTTGTATAGAATTGGTAAAAAGGAATTACACATTTTAAACACTCTCTCCATATGAGTCACACAGGCACACACACACACACACACACACACACACACCCCAGGAGAGACTGTATGGGCCACAGTGAGAAGGAAAGAAGGCAACCAATCCAGCATCTTCAGAGGCAGCGAAAAGAGGGAGTCTTCTCTAACAGATTTCACAGTCCCCTCCTTTCTCTTAAAAGCTGGTTCCAAGCCCCATCCAAGTACCCATGGGGCAACAGGATGACTAAGTTTGACTAACATTAGGCTGACTTTCCACAGTGGCTCAGATGGTTAAGAATCTGCCACCAATGCAGGAGACCCAGGTTTGATCCCTGGATCAGAAAGATCCCCTGGAGAAGGGAATGGCAACCCACTCCAGTATTCTTCCCTGAATTCCACGGACAAGGATCCTGGTGGGGTATAGTCCATGGAGTCACAAAGAGTTAGACACAACTGAGTGACTAACACTTTCACTTTCAGGCCGACTTTATGAGTAGAAGAATTGTAAATGTATAATTCTATTCAGTGCATTTTGGGCTATCATAACTAACATGCAATAAGAGATATGATTATTATTACTCAAATTCTTCTTTGATTCAAAAGCTTCCTATAATGGTTATGACTTTAAAATATTGTTTTTTAGGTAATTACAGCTAATGTCTGAGTGGTAGTACTTTGTTTTCTTTAACCTCATTTGAAATAATTCTTCAGCTGAAATATAGAACGTGTATATTTCAGACCAAGGCCTCCCCCCAAAAAATGCTAAGCCTGATATATGAAATATAAGCCATCTCTCTTTATTTGGATCCTAGAGGTGATGTATTGTTTTTGAGTCAAAAATTATACAGGAATTTGGTAAGTTCAAGAAAAAGGCTCTGGGAAACTTTTTTCCCTCTGGAAAGAAGTGAAAGAATTAATTGCAAAAATTTCATTATTACCTTATATGTCTAAAGTTTTTTTCTTTATTTCTTCTTTTTTTGTTTCCCCAAAGAACTGACTGGTATCATACCAAAGGAATTTTGTCTTTCATTTTCACTTCTATGAATAGAAATTAGAATTGAAATCTAATTATCTGTTTCTTTTCCAGTAGCTTTTGGTTATCTCTAGATTTCTTTTTACTATAGAACATGCTTTTCTTCTATCTCCCAACACTTGTAATTTTCTTTCCTTATTTTCTTAAAGATATGGAGGTTGACGTATATGATTACTATTTGGGTATGACAGTGGAATCTCAGTTCTAGTGCTACAAAGACATTTCATTTAGTTCGACATTTATTGAATATCTACCATGTGCTGGGCATAATGTCTCTGAGTCTTAGTTTCTCTGTCTGGAGTCTTCAACATTAAAATTTGCTGATCCTAACCAAACATTATCTTTTCCAATTATTTGATATTATGCCATTCCTACTTACCTTTAAAGACTTTTAAAATGTTGTAGTTTTTAATGCCTCTATGCATTTACAGGCCTAACTTCTGCCTGGAATGACTGTCTTTCCTTCTTCATTGATCTGACAACCCCCTTATCCTTTAAAATTCAACAAATGATAGCCCAGCCTCCTTAGTCTGGTTTAGAGCCTATCTCCTGTGCTCCCACAGCCCCTGTGCCTTTCTCTTTCACAAGATTTATCATGTTTCAGTCTAAAACTGTGGTGAAAGACGAAAAGACAACCCTCAGAATGGGAGAAAATAATTGCAAATGAAGCAGCTGACAAAGGATTCATCTCCAAAATATATAAGCAGCTCATGCAGCTAAATATCAGAAAAACAACCCAATCAAAAAATGGATAGAAGACCTAAACAGACTTTTCTCCAAAGAAGACATACAGATGGCTAATGAACACACGACAAAGTGCTCAGCATAGCTTATTATTAGAGAAATGCATATCAAAACTACAGGGAGGCACCACCTCACCTGGTAAGAATGGCCATCATCAAAAAACCTACAAACAAAACATGGTGAAGAAGATGTGGAGAAAAGGGAACCCCCACCTTACACTGTTGCTGGGAATGTAAATTGATACAGACACTACGGAGAACAATATGGAAATTTCTTTAAAACATTACCATATGTAAAATAGATAGCCAGTGGGAATTTGTTGTATGGTGCAGGGAGCTCAAGCTGGTGGTTTGTGACAACCCAGAGGGGTAAGATGTGGTGCAGGGTTGGAGGGAGGTTCAAGAGGGAGGCGGCATATGTATACCTATGATTGATTCATGTTGATGTATGGCAGAAACCAAAGAACATTGTAGAGCAATTATCCTCCAATTAAAAACAAAACAAAACAAAACTGGTGAATGAACTTTAAAATGGTCCCCAATTCTGCCTCCCTTCATCCTGTTAGCAGATTCTGGCTGTTGCCCTTTTGACTTACACACCTTGATAAAAGAAGCAGGAATGTTGGAGGTCCATGTGGCAAGGTATTGAGGATTGCCTTCAGACAAAAGCCAGCTAGACACTGAAGAACTCAGTCTGACAGGCCACGAGGGACTAAATCCTGCCAACACCCCATGGGCTTGAAAACGAAATCCTTTTCCAGTTGAGCTTTCATATAAGACCTCAGCTCTGGCTGGTACTTGACTGAAACTTTATAAGAGACCCTGAAGCAGAGGATCCAGCTAAATTTTGCTCAATCTCTGATTCTCTGAAGTTGTGCAATAATAAATGTACATTATTTTAAGCTACGAAAGACTAGAGATCTCTTCAAGAAACTTAGAGATACCAAGAGAACATTTCATGCAAAGATGGGCTTGATAAAGGACAGAAATGGTATGGACCTAACAGAAGCAGAAGATATTAAGAAGAGGTGGCAAGAATACACAGAAGAAGTGTACAAAAAAGATCTTCACGACCCGGATAATCACGATGGTGTGATCACTCATCTAGAGCCAGACATCCTGGAATGTGAAGTCAAGTGGGCCTTAGAAAGCATCACTATGAACAAAGCTAGTGGAGGTCATGGAATTCCTATTTAGCTATTTCAAATCCTGAAAGATGATGCTGTGAAAGTGCTGCACTCAATATGCCAGCTCAGGACCGGAAAAGGGCAGTTTTCATTCCAATCTCAAAGAAAGGCAATCTCAAAGAATGCTCAAACTACCGCACAATTGCACTCATCTCACATGCTAGTAAAGTAATGCTCAAAATTCTCCAAGCCAGGCTTCAGTAATACGTGAACCGTGAACTTCCAGATGTTCAAGCTGGTTTTAGAAAAGGCAGAGGAACCAGAGATCAAATTGCCAACATCCGCTGGATCGTGGAAAAAGCAAGAGATTTCCAGAAAAACATCTATTTCTGCTTTATTGACTATGCCAAAGCTTTTGACTGTGTGGATCACAATCAACTGTGGAAAATTCTGAGAGAGATGGGAATAGCAGACCACCTGACCTGCCTCTTGAGAAATCTGTATGCAGGTCAGGAAGCAACAGTTAGAACTGGACATGGAACAACAGACTGGTTCCAAATAGGAAAAGGAGTCTGTCAAGGCTGTCTATTGTCACCCTGCTTATTTAACTTCTATGCAGAGTACATCATGAGAAACGCTGGACTGGAAGAAACACAAGCTGGAATCAAGATTGCTGGGAGAAATATCAATCACCTCAGATATGCAGATGACACCACCCTCATGGCAGAAAGTGAAGAGGAAGTAAAAAGCCTCTTGATGAAAGTGAAAGAGGAGAGTGAAAAAGTTGGCTTAAAGCTCAACATTCAGAAAACGAAGATCATGGCATCTGGTCCCATCACTTCATGGGAAATAGGTGGGGAAACAGTGGAAACAGTGTCAGACTTTATTTTTTGGGGCTCCAAAATCACTGCAGATGGTGACTGCAGCCATGAAAGTAAAAGATGCTTACTTGTTGGAAGAAAAGTTATGACCAACCTAGATAGCATATTGAAAAGCAGAGACATTACTTTGCCGACTAAGGTCTGTCTAGTCAAGGCTATGGTTTTTCCTGTGGTCATGTATGGATGTGAGAGTTGGACTGTGAAGAAGGCTGAGCGCAGAAGAATTGATGCTTTTGAACTGTGGTGTTGGAGAAGACTCTTGAGAGTCCCTTGGACTGCAAGGAGATCCAACCAGTCCATTCTGAAGGAGATCAGCCCTGGCATTTCTTTGGAAGGAATGATGCTGAAGCTGAAACTCCAGTACTTTGGCCACCTGATGGGAAGAGTTGACTCACTGGAAAAGACTTTGATGCTGGGAGGGATTGAGGGCAGGAGGAGAAGGGGACGACAGAGGATGAGATGCCTGGATGGCATCACGGACTCAATGGACGTGAGTCTGAGTGAAGTCCGGGAGTTGGTGATGGACAGGGAGGCCTGGCATGCTGCGATTCATGGGTCGCAAAGAGTCAGACACGACTGAGTGACTGAACTGAAGTATGTAAACTATCTGTTACACAAAATTGTACTTACCAATTTATTTACTTTACTCTCCCATTGAATTATAATATTCTTCAGCCCTGTCTTTTTCACTTTTGTATAATTAAAACCTGATACTATGTCTGGCACATAGAAGTTAGTTAAATATGTATTGAACACTGTGTCACTGAAGCCAGCTTATCTCTGCTTTCCACTACTAACTTTGTGATCTTCATTTTGTTCAAGTTCTGAGTCTCAGGTTTTTTTAATGTGAAAAATTAGATGGTCAGACTTACTATAGCTCAATTCAGCTCAAGTAGTTTCCCTATCTCAGCTTTACTCTTTAAAAGTAACTATCAATGAAATGTGTGAGACCATATTATAGTTTGGTATATGATCTTAGTGAATTTCTGTACTCTGGTATATTTTTAACTCTGATGTGCAAAAAGCAGTTATAGCAAGAATAGTGTATCTTTGACTTTTAGAAATGAAGAGTCTACTTTAAAAAATCCTAAAGGATTAAACAGTGAGAACACAGAAACTGGATGAACTCATGAAAAATTGAAATCAGTTTTAAAAAGGGCATTTGATGACATGTAGCATGACATTTAGCAGCTTTCTTAATTAAGTGGGCTAAAAACCAGATAACACAATTTTAGACAGGAATTTTTTTTTCCATGCTGACAGGAAACATTTGTTTTGTTTTAGTCAGACAGTCTAAAAAAATGCTATTTATAATAGCTTTGCCAAAGTAAAAAAAAAAAAAAAGGCATCTACAAATTCTGATTCATTTCTATTTTTTTTAATTTGCTCTATTATCTTCTCAAGTGTTTCTTTGTTTCACTGATAAGAAAATCATGAGTCAATTCTTCAAAGACTGATGGACAAGACATTTTTCATTTTCTGGGCCAGCACATATGTAGAAGATAATTCTTATTAAACACATTAGATAGTTCTTGATGAAATCAGTCAACTCTCAGTTGGAGCTACCTTTCCTTCTCTCCACCCTCTTCCTTATGTGTTATTTCTCCAAGTCCAGAAAACCTAGTCACAGATGATATTGAACTTTTGTTATTTAAAAGAAAAGCAGAAAATGAACAGTTTCCTTTTGTGTAAGACTAGCACTTTGCATCTGTCCAGCTATAGACATCTCATTCCTTCTGTGTTTACTCTCTACAGACACCCCGTGAAACACTGATCACAAGAAGGAATGAACATTCCTCGTCGTGTTTCAGTACAACATTTTTTTAACCTTCCCTTAAGCATATTCCATCCTATTATTTCTCACCGGGAGAAAGGAATAAGAAACAATGATCAAGTTCACCCTGACGTCCTGACAATAAATTAGAATGGAACAGAGCCACACCAGACAGAAGAAAAAGTCTTTCTTTCAATAGTAAGCAAGTAGGCGATAGTCGGTCTTTTAAGCGAGGCTATATCATCTCTATTTGAGAGAATCTTCTAACAAAGGGGAAAAAAACCATTTGTTTGGGTCGAATGCTTTTGGAAGAAAAAGTCAAAAAAGATGAAGCTACCTGATAGTTCTTTTTTCTCTACCATTCGCAATATAAAAGTAGTTACAAAATATTGAATATGACTATTTTTTATTCTATATAATATCAACAATAATAACTTACTGCTAATACTTCTTGCAATGAAATGAAGTAGTTCCATGGATCAGGACATAGAATCTGAAGGACTAGTTTAGGGCGCTCAGACCTCATTTAGCTGGTAGCATATTTCAGCAATTAAAATTAGGACTTTGGAGTGGGAAGAAATAAAGGTTTAGATTCAGGTTCTATATTTGAGTGGCCAAGACACATGTTATCAAAGTTACTTAACCTTCTGAATCTATTTATTCATCTAAAAAATGCAGATTATAATTCCTTTCAAATAGAGTTATGTGAATTCAAAATAAAACCCCTTCTACTTCTGTTATCATTTCTGTCCTTTATTGTGCCCATCATTAGACCTAACAGAAGCAGAAGAAATTAAGGAGAGGTGGCAAGAATACACAGAAGACAATACAAAAAAGGTCTTAATGATCCAGATAACCACAATGGCATCGTCACTCATCTAGAGCCAGACATCCTGGAGTGTGAAGTTAAGTGGGCCTTAGGAAGTATTACTGTGAACAAAGCTAGTAGAGGTGATGGAATTCCAGCTGAGCTATTTAAAATCCTAAAAATGATGCTTTTAAAGTGCTGCACTCAATGTGACAGCAAATTTGGAAAACTCAACAGTGGCCACAGGACTGGAAAAGATCAGTTTTCACTCTAATCCCCAAAAGGGAAATGCCAAAGGATGTTCCAACTACTGTACAATTGGGCTCATTTCACATGCTGGAAAGGTAATGCTCAAAATCCTTCAAGCTAGGCATTAGCGGTACATGAACTGAGAACTGCCAGATGTATGAGTTGGGTTTAGAAAAGTCAGAGGAACCATAGATGAAATTACCAAACATCTGCTGGATCATAGAAAAAGTCAGGGAATTAAAAAAAAATCTACCTCTGCTTCACTGACTACACTAAAGCCTTTGACTGTGTGTATCACAACAAACTGTGGAAAATTCTTAAAGTTGAGAATACCAGACTGTCTTACCTATCCCCTGAGAAACTTGTATGTGGGTCAAAAAGCAACAGTTAGAACTGGACATAGAAGAGCAAACTTCTTCAAAATTGAGAAAGGAGTATGACAAGGCTGTATATTGTCACCGTGTTTATTTAACTTATGTGCAGGGTACATCATGCAAAATGCTGGAATCAAAATTGCCAAGAGAAATATTAATGACCTCAGATATGCAGATACCACTTTCATGGCAGAAAGTGAAGAAGCACTAAAGAGCCTCTTGATGAAGGTGAAAGAGAAGAGTGAAAAAGCTGGCTTAAAACTCAACATTAAGAAAACTGAGATTGTGGAATCTGATCTCATCACTTCATGGCAAATAAAAGAGGAAAAAATGGAGGCAGTGACAGATTTTCTTTTCATGGTCTCCAAAATCACTGTAGACGGTGACTGCAGCCATGAAATTAAAAGACACTTGTCCTTTGAAGAAAAGCTATGACAAACCTATACTGTGTACTAAAAAGCAGAGACATCACTTTGCCAACAAGGTCCATGTAGTCAAAGTTATGGTTTTTCCAGCAGTCACATATGGATATGAGAGTTGGACCATAATGAAGGCTTAGCATCAAAGGATTGATGCTCTTTTGAATTGAGGTGCTGGAGAAGACTCTTGAGAGTCTCTTGGACTGCAAAGATATCAAACCAGTCAATCCTAAAGGAAGTCAGTACTGAATATTCATTGGAAGTACTTATGTTGAAGTTGAAGCTCTAACACTCTGGCCATCTGATGCGAAGATCCAAGTCATTGGAAAAAACCTCGATGCTGGGAAAGATTGAAGGCAAAAGTAGATGCGAGTGGCAGAGAATGAGATAATGAGATAGCATCACTGACTCAATGGACATGAATTTGAACAAACTCTGGGAGATAGGACAGAAAAGTCCAAACTCCTCCAGGACAGAGAAACTGGCTGTGCTGCAGTTCATGGGGCTGCAAAGAGTTGGACACGATTTAGCAACTGAACAATAATAACAACATAAAATAGTAACATGATAAATACTCTCCATAGAAACTGATACAGAATAGACAATAAATGGACAATGCATTAGCCTGCCCTTAAATTGACAGATGAGGAAAATGAAGATTAGAGATTAAAACCTGCCAAAAGATGTGTGGTTAATTACAGAACTTAAGCAGAAAGACAGATTTCTTCCACAAACTCAAGTTCTGTTTTATATCTATTCTTCTATTAAATTGCCATAGCATTTGTTTGAGAAAAGTAGATGTCTCTTATTGCTGAGAGAGCAAGGAAAGTAAAGAAAGGGAAATTGATTTATACAAGGATGTAAAACAAATTTCAATTGAAAGTTGAAACCAATAAAGTTAAATCTCCCCTTCCTGTAACTTTCCATACTGATCTGAATTTTTGTTCCCTGAATGCATATATTACAGAGAAAGTGAAATTGTTAGTGGCTCAGTCATGTCCAGCTTTTTGCACCCCCTTGACTGTAGCCCACCAGGCTCCTCTGTCCATAGGATTCTGCAGGCATGAATACTGGAGTGAGTTGCCATTTTCTTCTCTGAGAGATCTTCCTGATCCAGGGATCAAACCTGGGTCTCCCACATTGCAGGCAGATTATTTATCATCTGAGCCACCAGGGAAGAGGGATGAACCTAACTGAGGATCCAGGAAAGCTGATGAAACTATGAATGTGAAAGCAAAACCACATGGACCACCATACATTTTCCCAGTTGGGGCAGAGAGAAAACTCAGGGACAAGAATTCTTCATAGATCCCATGGATAGACTCAGGCCCAAGGTTGCTGTTATATGGAGTGAACATTTGGTAATTAGAGGTAGGCCTGTTTATTTTTGTGGCTTCCAAATCAATGAATTGTGATGAAATATCCATTCTACGCAGAAGATTGTGGAAAAGAATTTATAGAATTGAGGCAGGATTAGGAAAAAACTTAACCAACTGTTTTTTTCTTAGATATACAAAGAAATAAAAAAAATTAGTCTGTATTTTTAAAAAATTCCAAAAAAACCTGGCTTCAATAAGGGATACAGGTATAGTCCTTTCTGTGGGAAAAAAAAAAAATCTCATCTCCAGCCCTTTTTAAAATCAAGCTTGTTTCCTTTAGCGTAGATTTCTCATGATTTTAGAAGTCAATTATAGGGGAAAAATGACAGCGAGTATTGCTGGAAAATACAATGTCAAAGTGACACATGTAAGCTTACACTGGGGTTTAGTAAATTCATAGAGCTTATTGCAGTGAGATGACAAAACAAAACACCACCACCATCACTACCATTTTGATCAGAATTACTTTAAAATTTTTTTACAAAACACAACTGTACATTTGCTTGAGCTCTGTAGGTCACCATAGAGAAAATGGGGATGGGAAACAAGAATTCTCAGGTGATTTAGAGAAACCAGAGCCCGATCACCTTGGCATGTGCAGTGCCTAAGGAAATTAACAAACATGCATGCCAAAGCCTTTCAAAGACACTCTGTGTTTGAGTAGTTGGTAAGAGTGAGGGGTGGGCTATGATGGATATTGACTCTGATGAAGAAGGAATGAATATTTCTTATGCTATGATCTAGTATCTGACTCCTTTTACACCTAGCCTGGGCAAAGTGGATTCTCCTATGTCCAGTGAAAACATGGCACCATCCAAAAAGCTGGAAGAATGCCTCTGGGTTCAATATGCCATTGTTTCTCTTCATTGAGCAGCTGAAGCTCACGGGTGTGGTTACTCCCTGCCTGAGCCCTGCCCCTCCCCAGCAGCCATGGACACAACTGAAAGACAAAAGTCTCGGAAAGCGAGTGGGTAGTGGGCAAAATTACCGAACTCATGATTTCAAAGCTGAGCTGATGCAATTCGATGAAAAGAAGACTTTTGGAAAACATTTTGATTCTGAGTTAGGGTTCCTTAACTCAGAGAACCAGGCTTCCCTGAGCACTCAGCAATTTTTTTGCCAAAACACATTCTATATTGTCTTGTAATTAGGTGTTTCCTTGACTTGTTCAGCCAAATAGGGGACTTGCTTATTTTGCTGATCAATGAATCCTTAGTCCTGACTCATAGAGGGTACTTAATCATTACTTCCTGATTGAATGGAGGAATGAAGAAAGCTCTGAAGGACTGACCTAGGTTTTTGGGGTTCAACTCTGTTATATGGGTCTGCACTGAAAGCTGTCTTTCCAATAGCAGTAGCAGAGGGTGGCACTGACATTCTGCAGAGGCAGAGTGGAAGAATCAGGCTGCCTGTTATATAACAGATCATCTATATGCTGTCCTTCAAGCACACAGCTCAGATCAATGGCCTCTGCGTTCAGATCTTTGTCTAGGAGAAGTGACAGTTGGCTATTTTTAGGCTCAATCAAATTTTGTTGTGACGTAAAATATAAGTGTATGAGCCAGACAGGAATAAACATAGACCAAGGGACTGCATATCTGGAATTTACAGAAACATTGAAAGATGAAAATGAAAATGCCAATGTGGTTAAAAACCTAAGGTCACATAGCCAACTAGTGCCAGAATGGAGCTCCTTCTGGCTCTAGACTCCAAGTGCAGTTCTATTTCTACTCTGCCATTGACTCATGAGCCCTTTTTAGGGGGAAATATGAAATATTACTGTTTTGCATTTTGACAGCTGAAAAGTATTCCAACAGCTCTGGATCATCTAACTGTCGGTCCCACTTCTTTCCAAGGCCGCCTAATTATCTACCTGGATGAACACCTATGGGTGTGCACGTGTGCTCAGCTGTGTCTGGCTCTTTGTGACCCCATGGACTGGGGTCTGCCAGGCTCCTCTGTCCACGGAATTTTCCAGGCAAAAATACTGGAGTAGATTGCCATTTTCTACTCCAGGGGATATTCCTGACCCAGGGACTGAACCTGAATCTCTTGCATTGGCAGGCAGATTCTTTACCCTGAGCCACCTGGGAAGTGGCTTGTAAAACTCTCATTCTAGGTCCATTAAATGATAACTCGCCATTCCACTTGGGAAGCCTGCCAGTAAACCATCAGAAGCCAATACAGAAACATGAAGCATATATTCTTCCTCATAGCTCTCTGAAGTAATTAAATTTTGACATCCTGATTTTAGCCTTCTGGCCTTCAGAACTGTGAGACAACACATTTCTATCATCCTAAGTCATCTAGTTTGTGGTATTTTGTTATGGCAACTCTAGCAAACTAATACAGTCAATGTAAGCATGTTGTTCTGAAAATCGCTTTTTGACTCAAAACATAGATCCTGGACATCCTTATGAGTTAATAAGTTTATATACACAACATTTTTCAATGGTATGTGGAATTCTATTTAATGGCTATTTCCCATTTGGAGGATTTGCATGTTTTCTGTTTTTCATGATTACTATAATTAACACTATTATTCTTTTTAAAAAAATTGTGGTGAAATACGCATAATATACAATTTACTATCTTAACCACTTTAAGTATATAGGTCACTATTGTTAAGTACTTTCATATTGTTGTACAATCAACAGAACTCATTTCATTTCCTGTGGTCATGCATTGATGTGAGAGTTGGACTTGAAGAAAGCTGAGCACTAAAGAATTGATGCTTTTGAACTGTGGTGTTGGAGAAGACTCTTGTGAGTCCCTTGGACTGCAAGGAGATCCAACCAGTCCATTCTGAAGGAGATCAGCCCTGGGATTTCTTTGGAAGGAATGATGCTAAAACTGAAGCTCCAGGACTTTGGCCACCTCATGTGAAGAGTTGACTCATTGGAAAAGACCCTGATGCTGGGAGGGATTGGGGGCAGGAGGAGAAGGGGATGACTGAGGATGAGATGGCTGGATGGCATCACGGACTCAATGGACGTGAGTCTGAGTGAACTCCAGGAGTGGGTGATGGACAGGGAGGCCTGGCGTGCTTCGATTCATGGGGTCGCAAAGAGTCGGACACGACTGAGCGACTGAACTGAACTGAACTGAATCCCTTAAGTAATATCTCACCATTCCCTCCTCCCCTCAGCCCCTGGCAACCACCATTCTATTTTCTGCCTGTATGAATTTGACTGCTTATGTATCTATTTAGGTATATAAATAGAATCATACAATATTTGTCTTTTTGTGACTAGCTTGTTTCTCTTAGCATAATATCAAATTTCACCTGTGTTGTAGCATGTGTCAGAATTTCCTCCCTTCTTCAGTTCAGTTCAGTCATTCAATCTTGTACGACTCTTTGCGATCCCATGAATCGCAGCACACCAGGCCTCCCTGTCCATCACCCACTCCTGGAATTCACTCAGACTCATGTCCATCAAGTCAATGATGCCATCCAGCCATCTCATTCTCTGTCGTCCCCTTCTCCTTCTGCCCCCAATCGCTCCCAGCATCAGAGTCTTTTCCAATGAGTCAACTCATCGCATGAGGTGGCCAAAGTGCTGGAGTTTCAGCTTCAGCATCATTCCCTACAAAGAAATCCCAGGGCTGATCTCCTTCAGAATGGACTCGTTGGATCTCCTTGTAGTCCAAGGGACTCTCAAGAGTCTTCTCCAACACCACACTTCAAAAGCATCAATTCTTCAACACTCAGCTTTCTTCACAGTCAGCTCTCATATCCATACGTGACTGCTGGAAAAACCATAGCCTTGACTAGACGGACCTTAGTCGGCAAAGTAATGTCTCTGCTTTTCAATATGCTATCTAGGTTGGTCATAACTTTCCTTCCAAGGAGTAAGCACCTTTTAATTTCATGGCTGCAGTCACCATCTGCAGTGATTTTGGAGCCCCCCAAAATAAAGTCTGACACTGTTTCTACTGTTTCCCCATCTATTTCCCATGAAGGGATGGGACCGGATACCATGATCTTCGTTTTCTGAATGTTGAGCTTTAAGCCAACTTTTTCAGTCTCCTCTGTCACTTTCATCAAGAGGCTTTTGAGTTCCTCTTCACTTTCTGCCATAAGGGTGGTGTCATCTGCATATCTGAGGTTATTGATATTTCAACTGAATAATATTATATTATATATGTCTATCACATTTTGTTTATCTATTCACCCTTCAATCAGTGGACTCTTGGGCTGTTTTCACCTTTTGGATATTGTGAATAGTGGTGCTATGCAGCAAACATGGATAGAAAATATATATTTGAGACTGTACTTTCAATTATTTTAAGTATATACTCAGGGATAGAATTTTCTGGATGATATGGGAATTGTATTTTTAATTTTTTAAGGTACTGCCATACTGTTTTCTGTGGTAGTACACCATTTTTTCATTCTCACCAATGGTTCACAGGGTTCCAATTTCTCTGCATCCTCACCAATATTTCTTATTTTCTGTTTTTTAAAAATAGTTTGCCATCTTAATGGTTATGAGATGGTATCTCACTGTGGTTTTGACTGGCATTTCCTTAATGAGTAGTTATGTTGAGCAGCTTTGTCATGCATTTGTTGGCTATTTGTATCTTCTTTAGAGAAATGTCTATTCACTCCTTTGCCTATTTTAAAATTAGACTTTTTACTTTTTGTTGTTGAGTTGTAGGAGTTCTCCAGACATTGATTCTTGGGATGGAATTACTGGTTCAACTCTGAAAAGCTGTACCAGTTTAGACTCTTGATCATCTCCCTACTCTGTTCTCTTGTCAGCACTGCATAAAAGATCTATTTTTATAAATGGACAGAAACATAGACAATGAAAAGGATATCTTTATACACAGGTATTCTGTTCTTCAAACAGTAAAAGCCTGTTACATCATGGCTAGCTATTATGCAAATTTGGGTCAAATCAAATCACATCCCCTGGAACTTTAACACACACACACAGTAAAAACCTATGATTCAGAAATTGGTTCTGCCCCCGGCTCTAGAGTAAAAAGCTTTTACTTTTTAAATTTTTTTTACTAAAAGCTCTATAATTAGTTCTTTTACATCAAGTGATTTACTTTAATGAATAGTGCCATTTTATAAATTGAGTAAATAAATCTGCTCCGATTCATAGCTAGAGGAATTATAGGAGAAGCTGGTGTGCCAGAATGATTCAGTGTGTGCCAAGGATTCAATTTCATAGCCCAGAATCCTTCCTAGTGCCAGGCCCGCTACATCAGCGCAGACATCCAGTTTCAGGGGCTGGAAAGGCCCAGTGGAATGCTTGACACTAAGAAGAAGGACAACACTATCCCACAGAGTTGGCAGGAGTTGTGTCACTGCAACTGAGAAAGGGACCTGGCCCAGGAGGATATTTCCTTTGTAGTTATACTTTTAAAAAATTATAGGAAAATAATCATGGTTTTAGATCTAGGGGCCAGAGGGACACAAAGGCAATGAGGGTCTCCCCCTTAATCTTACCACCTGTGTAAAGGCTTATGCTGCTGCTGCTGCTGCTAAGTCGCTTCAGTCGTGTCTGACTCTGTGCGACCCCATAGACAGCAGCCCACCAGGCTCCCCCGTCCCTGGGATTCTCCAGGCAAGAACACTGGAGTGGGTTGCCATTTCCTTCTCCAATGCATGAAAGTGAAAAGGGAAAGTGAAGTCGCTTAGTCGTGTCCGACTATTAGCAACCCCATGGACTGCAGCCGACCAGGCTCCTCCGTCCATGGGATTTTCCAGGCAAGAGTACTGGAGTGGGGTGCCATCACCTTCTCTAAAGGCTTAGAGGGCCCCATATTAATATAAGGAGGGTGTACAAAGCCATGGGGCTCTGATATATTTCCTCTTCTTTCCCTGCTATAACTACATACATAGAGCATGTGTGAGAGATGGACCATGCTTGTAGATGAGCACTTGTCCCCCGTGTGACTCCATATAGGGATACAAGTCCCTTACTCTTCCTAAGGTCCTCTACGGAAGAATATTAAAAACCAGAGAAGTGGAGCCTGATGTTTCCATACTGTTTTTCTGGTTTATTGGCTCTCTTTGCTTATAAAAATATGTTTTCAATTATACTTAAAACATTTGATTCAGACAACTTCAGGAAAGTCAAGATGTATTGTTTTTCCTGCCCACATCACATACGTTCTGGTTTATTGGGGGCTTAAGGTGCTGTGTACTGACGTCAAATGGCAGTGATAGAACGGAGTCTTGGGAGAAAGGTGAAGAATAATCTTAAGGTATAAATAATAGAATAGTAACAAAAATCGGTGTTTACCTTGGACTTGTTGTGAGCATGACAGATTATAGGCATGACCATAAAGGACAAAACTATATGTAAAACCCAAAGGAAAATAATGAGATTGCTTGGAGCACAAGATCAAATAAGGAAATGCTGGTTTGAGGTGAACTTCTTTTACTCAGAACTTTCTAGATTTTTTTTTTCAGTCATCCATATCTAATTATTTTTCTTTGACAATAATGCAAAATTGGACAGAGTTTTAAAACCACAGGCTTAGTGGGGTTAAAGGGGACATTTTTGTTTTCCTCAGAGGAGTGATAGCTTACAATGGACTCTTCATAGTTATTATTATTATTAGCCTTTTGTCCAGGTCACGGACAAGGCAATATATTTTATTGAGCATTGGTTAAATGGTTGCTGTCCACATAGAATGTGGAGATGAATTATACTGGGCCATGCCCCAAATAAGAGAAGGGAGGCCACAGTGAGAAGTTAAGTGGGAGTTATAACCACAGTGCTATGAAAGCATGCCCCCTCCCCCGTACATGACCCTTGTTGGAACTTTAAGGGTCACACATAGACCAGCTGTGTGTTAGCTCTTTATGAATGAACCAGAGCAAAAGGGATGCTTATCAGTGAGTCATGGGCCACATGGACAGCAACTGGCTCTCACAATATTGAGCTAGACACCACCAAGGGAGGGTATTTGCTTCCCACTCTTGTTCTCCCTACTCAACCAGCTATTGTGATTGTCTGTACTTCTGGCCTAGGACCTTAATGTACATAAATATCCCTTGGGGTGCTGGTTGAAAATGCAGATTTCTGGCCCCAGCCTAGAAAAGATTCAGAGTCAGTAGGGCTGGCTGGGGATGTAGAATTGTGATGTAGGTCGTCCTCATATCACAGTCTGAAACTTTGGGGAACTTTGCTCAGGACGAGCATGAGAGGGACTGGCTGGTGTTATGACTACCAGATTCTGTTTGCTGTTATGGATAAGGGCCTGTCTAGACCTCTTCTCATCTAGAGCCAGACATCCTGGAATGTGAAGTCAAGTGGGCCTTAGGAAGCATCACTACAAACAAAGCTAGTGGAGGTGATAGAATTCCAGTTGAGCTGTTTCAAATCCTGAAAGATGATGCTGTGAAAGTGCTGCATTCAATATGCTAGCACATTTGGAAAACTCAGCAGTGGTCACAGGACTGGAAAAGGCCAGTTTTCATTCCAATCCCAAAGAAAGGCAATCTCAAAGAATGCTCAAACTACCGCACAATTGCACTCATTTCACATGCTAGTAAAGTAATGCTCAAAATTCTCCAAGCCAGGCTTCAGCAATACATGAACCGTGAACTTCCAGATGTTCAAGCTGGTTTTAGAAAAGGCAGAGGAACCAGAGATCAAATTGCCAACATCCCCTGGATCATGGAAAAAGCAAGAGAGTTCCAGAAAAACATCTATTTCTGTTTTATTGACTATGCCAAAACCTTTGACTGTGTGGATCACAATCAACTGTGGAAAATTCTGAAAGAGATGGGAATAGCAGACCACCTGACCTGCCTCTTGAGAAATCTGTATGCAGGTCAGGAAGCAACAGTTAGAACTGGACATGGAACAACAGACTGGTTCCAAATAGGAAAAGGAGTCTGTCAAGGCTGTCTATTGTCACCCTGCTTATTTAACTTCTATGCAGAGTACATCATGAGAAACGCTGGACTGGAAGAAACACAAGCTGGAATCAAGATTTCTGGGAGAAATATCAATAACCTCAGATATGCAGATGACACCACCCTTATGGCAGAAAGTGAAGAGGAACTCAAAAGCCTCTTGATGAAAGTAAAAGAGGAGAGTGAAAAAGTTGGCTTAAAGCTCAACAAACATCTGCTGGATCATCGAAAAACAAGAGAGTTCCAGAAAAACATTTATTTCTGCTTTATTGACTATGCCAAAGACTTTAATTGTGTGGATCACAATAAACTGTGGAAAATTCTGAAAGAGATGGGAATACCAGACCACTTGACCTGCCTCTGGAGAAACCTATACGCAGGTCAGAAAGCAACAGTTAGAACATGGAACAACAGACTGGTTTCAAATAGGAAAAGGAGTTTGTCAAGGCTGTATATTGTCACCCTGCTTATTTAACTTACATGCAGAGTACATCATGAGAAACACTCGGCTGGCAGAAGCACAAGCTGGAATCAAGATTGCGGGAGAAATATCAATAACCTGAGATATGCAGATGACACCACGCTTATGGCAGAAAGTGAAGAAGAACTAAAAAGCCTCTTGTTGAAAGTGAAAGAGGAGAGTGAAAAAGTTGGCTTAAAGCTCAACATTCAGAACACGAAGATCATGGCATCCGGTCCCATCACTTCATGGGAAATATATGGGGAAATAGTGTCAGACTTTATTTTTGAGGGCTCCAAAATCATTGCAGATGGTGATGGCAGCCATGAAATTAAAAGACACTTACTCCTTGGAAGGAAAGTTATGACCAACTTAGATAGCATATTCAAAAGCAGACATTACTTTGACAACCAAGTTCCATCTAGTCAAGGCTATGGTTTTTCCTGTGGTCATATATGGATGTGAGAGTTGGACTGTCAAGAAGGCTGAGCGCTGAAGAACTGATGCTTTTGAACTGTGGTGTTGAAACAGACTCTTGAGGGTCCCTTGGACTTCAAGGAGATCCAACCAGTCCATTCTAGAGGAAATCAGTCCTGAGTATTCATTTGAAGGACTGATGCCGAAGCTGAAACTCCAATACTTTGGCCACCTTATGCGAAGAGTTGACTCATTGGAAAGGACTCTGATGCTGGGAGGGATTGGGGGCAGCAGGAGAAGGGGACGACAGAGGATGAGATGGCTGGATGGCATCACCGACTTGATGCACATGAGTTTGGGTAAACTCCGGGAGCTGATAATGGACAGGGAGGCCTGACGTGCTGCGATTTATGGGGTCCCAAAGTGTCGGATACAACTGAGTGACTGAACTGAACTGAACTGAAAAAAATTATTAGACTCCACATAATAACTCTTCCCAGAGATCAAGTCATTTACTCTACTTCAGCAGCCACTAAAAATGAATTTGTTAAGAATTAAACACACCAGGTTTCCTTGATGGCTCAGTGGTAGAGAATCTGCCTGCTAATGCAGGAGACATGGGCTTGATCCCTTCTCTGGGAAGATCTCATATCCTGCTGAGCATCTAAGCCCATGTGCCTGCAATTACCAAGCTGCGCTCTCAACCCAGGAGCCACAATTACTGAGCCTATGTGCTATGGCTACTGAAGCCAGCGTGCCCTAGAGCCTGTGCTCCACAAGAAAGACACTGCAATAAGACACCTGCACACCCCAACTGGAGAGTAGCCCCAGCTTGCCGCAACTAGAGGAAAGCCAGAACAGCAACGAAGGCCCAGCACAGCCAACGACAAATTAATATGTAAGAATTAAACATGCCAATGGCTACTCAAGGAAAAACACTACAGATCTACATAATAATTCAATGTTAATATGAATACTTCAAGAAGTATAAATACAAATAAATTAAAGACATATCATCTAATGAATGATTACAGTTGCTTGCTTTGTTCAAAAACTATAAAAATCCATATAATATTTGATTTATAATCCATATAATATTAGATATAGAGGTGAGATGGTCAAAAATAAATGAGTAGTCCATCCCCATATATACTGCATTGGGTCTCCTAGATCGCAAGATAATATCACAAATGTTATGAACATCTTGTACTGCAATCTGTCACTGACCACCTCCTCTAACTCTGTGTTTGTGTGTGTGTGTGTGTGTGTGTGTGAGAGAGTGTGTGCATATCTCTGAAAAAGGCAGATGTATCAGAAAGAGATATAGCCTCAATTTTATAGAAAGAAGCATAGTAATTTTAACTTTTGAAATACTAAAATACTGAGGCTAATTCAAAGCACAAGTGGAATTACATCTGGAAACATTACTTCAAAGCTTACAAAAGCATACTATAATACAAAGTGCCTGTCTGTAATAAATGTTCTTAACTTTTCCATTAGATTTTTCAATTAATTTCATGTGATTTCAAGTTGCAATTATTTTAAAGTGTACAGTGAAAATAATACTAATTGTGATCAGCTCTACTTTTCTCTGTTCTTTAACCACATGCAAAGCACTGTAATGAAAGAAGAAATACTTCCTGAGATGTCAGTTATATGTGTTGATTCAATGGACAATTGTGTATGTTTTTATGTGAATAGATACTGTCAAAGAGCTGTACAAAGGAATAGTACCAATTTTCCTCTCAATAGCACTGCATGAGAATTTCAGTTGCTCAAATATCCCCAGAAATTAGCAGACTACAATTCATAGAATTCATTGTAAATATATTCAAAGACTTAAGATAAATACTCTTCAAGAGATGGAATATCAGACCACCTTACCTGCCTCCTGAGAAATCTGTATGCAGGTCAAGAAGCAACAGTTAGAACCAGACATGGAACAACAGATTGGTTCCAAAATGAGAAAAAGAGTTTGACAAGGCTGTATATTGTCACCCTGCTTATTTAAATTATATGCCAAGTAGATCATGAGAAATGCTGGGCTAGATGAAGCATGAGATGGAATCAAGATTGCCAGGAGAAATATCAATAACCTCTGATACACAGATGATAACACCTTTATGGCAGAAAGTGAAGAGGAACTAAAGAGCCTCTTGATGAAAGGGAAAGAGGAGAGTGAAAAAGTTGGCTTAATACTCAACATTCAAAAAACGAATATCATGGCATCTGGTCCCATTACTCCATGGCAAAAAGATGGAAAAACAATGGAAACAGTGGCAAAATTTACTTTGTTGGGCTCCAAAGTCATTGAAGATGGTGACTGCAACCATGAAATTAAAATATGCTTACTCATTGGAAGAAAACCTATGACCGACCTAGACAGCATATTAAAAAGCAGAGACATTACTTGCCAAAAAATGTTCATCTACTCAAAGTTTTAGTGAAAAAGTTGGCTTAATACTCAACATTCAAAAAACGAATATCATGGCATCTGGTCCCATTACTCCATGGCAAAAAGATGGAAAAACAATGGAAACAGTGGCAAAATTTACTTTGTTGGGCTCCAAAGTCATTGAAGATGGTGACTGCAACCATGAAATTAAAATATGCTTACTCATTGGAAGAAAACCTATGACCGACCTAGACAGCATATTAAAAAGCAGAGACATTACTTGCCAAAAAATGTTCATCTACTCAAAGTTTTTCCAGTAGTTGTGTATGGATGTGAGAGTTGAACTATAAAGAAAGCTGAGTACAAAAAAAAAATCGATGCTTTTGAACTGTGGTGTTGGAGAAGACTGTTGTGAGTCCCTTGGACTGCAAGGAGATCCAGCCAATCAATCCTAAAGAAAATCAGTCCTGAATATTCATTGGAAGGACTGATCCTGAAG
>SJXQ01007944.1:150315-161798 GCA_006408695.1 Aepyceros melampus | reverse complement strand
ACTTCATTTTTGGGGGCTCCAAAATCACTGCAGATGGTGATTGCAGCCATGAAATTAAAAGACACTTACTCCTTGGAAGAAAAGTTATGACCAACCTAGATAGCATATTCAAAAGCAGAGACATTACTTTGTCAACTAAGGTCTGTCTAGTCAAGGCTATGGTTTTTCCTGTGGTCATGTATGGATGTGAGAGTTGGACTGTGAAGAAGGCTGAGCGCAGAAAAATTGATGCTTTTGAACTGTGGTGTTGGAGAAGACTCTTGAGAGTCCCTTGGACTGCAAGGAGATCCAACCAGTCCATTCTGAAGGAGGTCAGCCCAGGGATTTCTTTGGAAGGAATGTGCTCAAGGTGGAGCTCCAGTACTTTGGCCACCTCATGTGAAGAGTTGACTCATTGGAAAAGACTCTGATGCTGGGAGGGATTGGGGGCAGGAGGAGAAGGGGACGACCGAGGATGAGATGGCTGGATGGCATCACTGACTCGATGGGCGTGAGTCTGAGTGAATTCCGGGAGTTGGTGATGGACAGGGAGGCCTGGCGTGCTGCTATTCATTGGGTTGCAGAGTCGGACATGATGGCGTGCTGCTATTCATCGGGTTGCAGAGTCGGACACGACCCAAGCGACTGAACTGAACAGTGAATAGTTATTGGATGCTGAATTTGTGCCAAGTGAAGTGCAAAATGTTTTACATGCATTTATCTCCTGTATTCCTCATAATACTCCTTCAGTATTCTGTATATAATGCATGAGTAACCTGCAGTACAGAGAGGCAGAATTGTTTGCCTCTGGTCACAAAATTAGCTCTCTTCCTATTCCTTTCCTTCCCTTCTCTTCTTTTCAAGTTAAAAAAATTCATATGCTCGTTAAATCCAGAGGGGGTAAAGTAAAAGTGGAGTCCCTGTCGGCCTCCAGAGGTAACCTCTATTAACAACTGGGTGTGTTTATTTCCACACCATTTTCTATTAGAGCCAAGACTTAAATCCCATCTTTTCTGACTCCAAAGCTTTTATTCCTAATGAATATTCAATGCTGTCTTCCATAGGCAAATACAAAATTATGTAATTATATACATATGCTATAAAATGAAATGGCTCTTAAAACTCTTATCAGTTGGATTATTGTTGAAAAGCAGGAAAAGCTAAAACATATTAAGTACCATCTCTCTGATACAAAGAGCCTTTTTATCCACAGCATAAAGAAGACTAAATTAACTAATTAATTAAAACTAAAAGAGCTTTTGACAAATGACACCCTGCAAGTACCTTTTGTGAACTTGCTACTTAGCCAACTGTTGACTATAAAAATAGAAAAAATTAGGCATGTGACCAAAGAGGAGGAACAAAAGCAGCTGAAATCAAAAGCGTCCTGTTGTGCAATAGCTGATCTAGTTGAAGCTTTGCTGTAGAAAGAGCTTGGAGCCATTGGGTCCCATAAAACTCTTGCAGTTTCTAATACTAGATTACCTGTAAAGTACTGATTGTGCGGTATCCCAGCGAGGTTATAATGGTGCTCAGGCATGTTCCACTCTACCTAAGGTCAAGAAGAACAGCAAAGTGTCAATAGTAATGGCACTGGGAAATAAAAACTCATTTCTTCGGGTCATAGAAGGATCCAATTTAAAAAATTACCTTTGCATTGGATGATGATGCAGAATGATGATGCCTCATTCTTCATAATCTGGGAAACTAGTCAGTGAGGAGAACCTAGCAGTTTCATTGAGTTAAGATTCCCTCCGCCTTCTACTTCCACATAGCAAACACATTTCACCGGATCTCGTTAGACTAAAGACCACTTTGTTAATTTTACCTCAAAAAATTTCTTCTTTCCTTTTCTTGTATTGCTCTTGTCCCATTTTGGTGTAAAGGTAGTTATACCTTCATAAAATAAAGTTCATGGCTTTCCTTCCCCTCCTTTTTCTGCTTGTAATTGTAAATCTCTTAAATCTGCGGATTATTATTTCTTTAAATGTTTTTTTAAATGCACCATAAAATTATCTGTACCTTCTCTTTTTGTAAATGAAAAAAGGAGTGTTCGAAGAGTCCTGTGTACTTTCCATTTCTTTATTGGGTATTGGTTCATCTTTTTTTTTTTTGCAACTTTGTTAACTTTTGTTTTCTAGAAAAAAAATACACTTTAACATTTCAGTTTATTGGTAAAAAATTCTTTATACTATTCATCCATAATTTTAAAAGTCTCATATTTCTCTAGTTATGTCCCTTTCTTTACTCACATCTCTTTCTCTCATTTTTTCATTCTCTGTGAGTTTCTCTGTCAATATTTAAAGAAACCTATTTTTATAGGCTTTTCAAAGAACCAGGTTTGGGTGTTTAGAGTTTTTGTTTGTTTCTTCTTTGGGGGGGTTCATCTATTTTCAAACTTGTTGATTGAATACTGAATGCTTAGTTGACTTGTTTTTAATACTTTTATGTAAAAACATTTTCACAATTCCACTTTAGCCACAGGCTGGCAACAAAAGATTTCCTGGGTTTGAATTTCTGCTCTGTCACTAGCTATATTGGACAAGCTATTTCACTGAAGCTCTGTGCTTCAGTTTCCCCTTCTGGTTGTTCAAATCAATTATTCATTATCCTTATTAATGTTTTAAATGTTTGATCCATCACTATCTGAGAGAGATGTCTTAAATTCTCCCAGTTTGGGGATTAACATATTTCAAGGTTTTTTGGGGGGGGCAAGGGGGCAATACATACAAGTACATGACGATTCTATCCTCCTGGTAGACAACTGCTTATCTTAGTATCATATCCCTCTTTTTGCATTAAATTATATTTTTGCAAATATTAATATTCTTATACCAAATTTGTTTTGTTTAGAGTAGATGCTGACAGATTTATATTTTTCTGTATCTTCATTTTCAAAGAAACCAAGCTAGTGAATGGCAAAACCAGTTTTATTCCTAGACCCAGTCCTGTGTTCTTTCTTCCTGGCCATGACACATCCTAGGTCTACCTTCTTTCATGAATAAGCTGTCACTCTTCATTGCGAGGCCTCTCCCAAAACCTCAGCCTATAGTGACTGCTTCCTCCTCCTCTGAATGCTCAATGCCAGCAGTACTTATTCAGTCCTGAAAATGTTCTCTTCTAGTGCTGTATGCACATATATCCTGGGAAGTTCCTTAAAAGCTAGGGTTTTTTTTTTTTTTTTTCTCTGCGGTGGGTCTTCATCACTGCATGCAGGCTTTCTCTAGTTGTGGCAAGTGGGGCTATTCTCTAGTTGTGGTGCTCAGGCTTCTCACTGGGGTGGCTTCTCTTGTTGTGGAGCACAGGCCCTAGGGTGTATGGCTCAGTAGTTGTGGTGCGTGGGTTCAGTAGCTATGGCTCTCGGACTTAGTGACTCCATGGTATGTGGGATCTTTTGAGACCAGACATCTTCTGGGATCAAACTGATCCAGATCTTGTGTGACATCTTCTGGGATCAAACTGATGTTCCCAGCATTGAAAGGTGGATTCTTAACCACTGAACCACCGGGGAAGTTCCTAGAATAGGGGTTGTTAATCAAGTTTTAGAAACAGAAAACTGATTGAAATTAAAAAGTGCTAATTTTGGGTTTGTTAGGACTGCAAGTGGAGAAGGCAATGGCAACCCACTCCAGTACTCTTGCCTGGAAAATCCCATGGACGGAGGAGCCTGGTGGGTTGCAGTCCATGGGGTCACAAAGAGTCAGACACAAACAAGCAACTTCACTTTCATGCATTGGAGAAGGAAATGGCAACCCACTCCAGTGTTCTTGCCTGGAGAGTCCCAGGGACGGGGCAGCCTGGTGGGCTGCTGTCTATGGGGTCGCACAGAGCCGGACACGACTGAAGCGACTTAGCAGCGCCAACAGCAGCAGCAGGATACACAGATTCAAGAAGCAGTTGAATTGTGTTCTGCCAGACCACAAAATGGAAGAAAACTGAGGATTACTATGAGTTACTTGAATTGTTTTTCAAGAATTATAATTGGAGCTGGCAAGAAGTAAGGGTGCTTATTAAGTAAGAATTAGTTGGAGTCTAAAAAGGTTGCCTAGTTACAAAGGGAGACCTTGAGACCACAAGGTTGCAGCTGGCAAGTGTTGTTTTGAATACAACTGGTAGTGTCTTTGGGTCTGGTACACTTCAAATAGAGCTCAAGTTCTCATGGTGTAGAGATGTGTCTGAGATCATATCCTCAATGGCCACCTGACTCCATTTTTGTATGCCTGCAAGTGTGGTTAATCCATTATAATTTCAATTTGTCATCAGTTCAGTTCAGTCACTTAGTCGTGTCCAACTCTTTGCAACCCCATGAACTGCAGCATGACAGGCCTCCCTGTCCATCACCAGCTCTTGGAGTCCACCCAAACCTATGTCCATTGAGTTGATGATGCCATCCAAACATCTCATCCTTTGTCATCCCCTTCTCCTCCTGCCCTCAATCTTTCCTAGCATCGGGTCTTTTCAAATGAGCCAGCTCTTTGCATCAGGCGGCCATAGTATTGGAGTTTCAGCTTCAACATCAGTCCTTCCAATGAACACCCAGGACTGATCTCCTTTAGGATGGACTGGTTGGATCTCCTTGCAGTCCAAGGGACTCTCAAGAATCTTCTCCAACACCACAGTTCAAAAGCATCAATTCTTCAGCACTCAGCTTTCTTCAATTTGTCATCAAGATTATATATCTTCTGCTGGTGACTCCAAAATTACTTTACTAAGGAGGCTTAAAGATGCAATCTGGTCAGGAAGAGATGACTGGAACTTGAATTTGCATAGCAGACACACTATTTTTATTTGCAGTGATTGGGAGGGTGGGTGTTACAAAGTTGGGAAGAGGTTAGCTATAGCCCCACATACCATCCTTTAAGCCACCACTGTCCTTGCCTATGATGGTGATTTCCAACAAATCAAAATTACCATGAGACTCAGATTTTAAAAAAATACTTATTTTCATGTCCTACTCCAGAGCCACTGAACTAGAATCTCTTGGGTAGGGTCTGAGATTCTAGTGTTTAAGAGTCTCTACTGGGAAATTCAAGCTGAAGGTATCTTAGCACCTTCTTGGCAAGTAGTAACTTCTTGTAAATACAGGGTATGCATCCAATCTGGAAACATAAGCAAACACATAATAAAGGCTTTAATTGCTACTGTATATTACAATATACAATTAAGTGATAATTCTTTTTCCCAACACCTATTGCTACTGTTAGATTAATTAAACAAGGAGACCATTAGACTGAGGTGGCTTTCATATCACACCCTAATAGCCTGTGTAACCAAACCAACATCTAAAGTTGAAATGCATCCAGCTGAAAAAATCAAAACCTAAGGACAACCTATCACAAACAGCCAACTAGGCTTCCCTGCATAAGGCAACCACCTAACACTCTAACCAATCAAATAATTTCCTTGCTTATATTCCACCTTTTCCCTATAAGTCTTTCCTTTAACTTCTGTCTATGAAGTGGTTCCTAACCATTCTGGTTTGATGTGGCCAAGTTCCAGTCAATTTTTGCTCAAACTTTTAAAAATTTTAGTATGCCTCAGTTTATCATATAAGACTACAGATAGCTTAGTGTAAAATATGCTCTAGTCAAACTGATTTTGTTGTTATTGTTTAGTTCCTAAGTCATGTCCAACTCTTTGGGACCCCATGAACTGTAGCTGCCAGACTCCTCTGTCCATGGGATGTCCCAGGCAACAATACTGGAGTGGGTTGCCATTTCCTTCTCCAGGGGATCTTCTCTACCTAGGGATGGAAACCACCTTTTCTGCATTGGAAGGGGGATTCCTTACTGCGGAGCCACCAGGGAAGCCCAAGGAAGCTTTTATCTTCTGTTATTCATTGTGAAGGATATAAAAGAGGAATGAAATAATGACAAATTATAACAAAAATGTTGGGTTAGCCAAAAAGTTCGTTCAGGTTTTTCCATACCATCTAGTGAAAAAAACCAAAGAACACAAATGAAAGTTTTGGCCAACCCAGTGATAATAGCTACCATCTACTGAGTACTTAATATGTGTCATGCACTTTATTAAATGCTCTACATGCACTGTTTCATTTATTATTTACCAGACTTACCTTCTGTGGAGACTAATCAGGACCAACTTATCCATCATGCTTACTAGGAACAATGCCTAGGACCCACAATGCTTTTAGAGGTCCATGAAAATGTTTTAAGTTTCTTTTAGAATCAGAAGGGAAAATAAAGGAATATAATCTTCCTGCATATTAGTTTTTCTCACAGCCATAAAATGTAATTTATAATATTTTTATGGAGTAAGCATCCCTGAGGGCAAAATGCCTTTGGGCTTCAGAAAGTCATAATGTAGCCTTTGCTATAATCATTCCCACTTAACAAATAAAGAAACCGAGGCTCAATCAAGTGGAGAAATAAAACACGTGACAGCAAGAAATCGTAGAGATAATTTTGGATATAGCTCTGAGGGACTCTACTGATGACCCTTTTAATTACTACACTATACATTAGGCAACATTAGTAGCAAGAAGCTCACACCAAATTTGGAAAACAAATTTGTTTAGCACTAATCAATTAGAAAATACTTCAGGGAAAGGAAAGAATATAATTAACTGCTCAAATTCAGGGACAGATCCACACTATGTAGGACCTCAGGCTTCTACAATTTGAAAGATCTTCTTTCAGAAAAAATAGTAAAGTATAAATAAAAGTTAGGCCTACAGTTTTTGGAGGGAATTGTCCCAAGAAGGGAGCCTTCAAATGGAAGCCTCATTTTGTGTGTGTGTGTGTGTGTGTGTGTGCTTAGTCCCATCAGTCATGTCCAACTCTTTGCTACTCTATGGACTGTAGCCTGTCAGGCTCCTCTGCTCGTGGAATTCTCCAGGCAAGAATACTGGAGTGAGTTGCCATGCCCTCCTCCAGGGGATCTTCCCGACCCAGGGGTTGAACCCGCATCTCTTACATCTCCTGCATGGCAGGCAGGTTCTTTACCACTAGCGCCACCAGGGAAGCCTGGAAGCCCCATTAGCTTCATGGCAAATCCATCTCATCTAAATGTCCTTGTACCTGAAGAAGGCCAGACAAGGAATGAATCAGTGTCAGCAAGGAATATCAGCAGAGATTTTTAGGAGGAGATGGGACTTTGAAGTGTGGCTGTGATTGATGCTTTTGAACTGTGGTGTTGGAGAAGATTCTTGAGTGTCCCTTGGACTGCAAGGAGATCCAACCACTCCATTCTGAAGGAGATCAGTCCTGGGTGTTCTTTGGAAAGAATGATGCTAAAGCTGAAACTCCAATACTTTGGCCACCTCATGCGAAGAGTTGACTCATTGGAAAAGACTCTGATGCTGGGAGGGATTGAGGGCAGGAGGAGAAGGGGACGACAGAGGATGAGATGGCTGGATGGCATCACCAATTTGATGGACATGAGTTTGGGTGAACTCTGGGAGTTGGTGATGGACAGGGAGGCCTGGCACGCTGCTATTCATGGCATCGCAAAGAGTCAGATACAACTGAGCAACTGAACTGAACTGTGATTGGGCCCCTGAGTGTAAAGGCAGTGGGGAGTGTGAACACTGTCTGTTCAGGGAAGACCAGAAAATACCACCTGCCTGAAACCCACAGTGACACTGGCCAGAGGGGAATCACTGGGTCTGCTGAGGAAGGCAGCGCCTATTTTAAATGCCAAGGTGGAAAGTCTGCTGGGAATGTTTATACATTCCTCGGTCTTATACCATTACACAGTGAAAAGCATCAAAAAGGTGAGAAATCAGGACTTCCCTGGTGTCCAATGACTAAGACTCTGTGCTTCCAATGCTGGGGTCCCAGGTTCAATCCCTGATCAGGGAACTAGATCCAACATGCTGCAACTAAGAGTTCACAGGCTGTGATGAAAGATTCTGCATGGGGCAATAAAGATCAAAGATCCTGCATGTCACAATTAAGATCCAGCTCAGCCAAATAAATAAACAGTTTTTTAAAAAGAAAAAAAAAAAGAGGATGAGAAATCTGGTGCCAAGGGCAGGACTCTTAGTAGGGGTGGAAAGAGGCAAAGAGATCTAATTGAAGGACTATTATGGGTTTATTTTAATTAGTGCCTCATAAATTATGGGTGGCAGAGAGAAAGAAGGAGTGAAATAAGAGAAAGAAAGAGACTAAGAATGAAAAAAGATCAATCAAGCAGATGTGAGGACTAGACGGGGCTAAGAGTCAGAAATAATTTCTACATTCTGAGCTTGGTCAATTGAAGGAATAGCTTTGGTCCTGCCAGAAATGTAGGGGGTGGTTAGATGTGCTTCGAGAGAAGCTAAATCCAGCTATGCCAAAAACTCAAACCAACTAGGCTACATGCATCCCTGGGGGAAGCTGAGTCCTGGGACAGGGAAATATCCTGAAAGAACTTGAAGAGGCTCTGCTGGTGTATTAGCCTTTGCAGTCTTTTCCACATACCAACTTCCCATTGGATCAACACATTCTTTCTCCATTATGTTATCAGCATTTAGAACCCCCAGTCAGGTCTTACCCTTCTAACTGACTTAGAAGCATTTTGCTTTTAACATGGCTTTGTTGAACACTATTATGAGATGAGCTATAATTTCACTCTCAGGGTTTCAGATGAGCTATAATTTAACTCTCAGAATTTCAGCCTATCTTGTGCCTCTCTCCAGGTGAGTGGTCAAGAAAACTAGTCACAATGAAAATAGAAAACATAAAGAGAATAATTATGAGAGGGCATTACCAAGATATACAAAGCAGGGATATGGAATTAGAAAGAGGGTGGAGTCTTCCGATGATTCAAAATACACTGACTGCATACTCATTCCATGTCAGGCTCTTTGCTTGGAACAAATGATATTACTGCGAAAGAGATGCAGGGTCTGCTTGGAAGGTGTCTGAGTTTTCAAGGATGGCTGTTTGGGTCAGAAAGAGGATTAAAACAGCAAATTCTAGAGGGTGGGGAGCAAGATGATGAATGTAGTCAAATTTGATGTTCTGAAAAATGTATGCTATGTCTAATACACAGTTGTAAACATGGAAATGGTGAGAAAAGGCAAGGCAGGGGTTACAAATGTTAGGGTATAGAAACCAGCATAAAGTCAGTGCCAGAGGCACACATAGAGGATGAAACTATTGTTTCCAAGGCTAAGAGTATCAGTGGAGGTTTGGTTTTTTTTTTTTTTTTAATATTTATTTATTTGCCTGCACCAGATAGTAGTTTTGGCAGTTGGGACTTTCAGCCTTTGTTGTGGCACGTGATTAGTTGGGGCATGAAAACTCTTACTTGTGGCACGTGAGATCTAGTTCCATGACTGAGGATTGAACCTGGACCGCCTGCATTGGGAAGGTCAAGTCTCAGCTACTGGGTCACCAGGGAAGTCCCCAGTGGAGGTTTTTTAACAGAATGACAGTTGCTTCAAAAATCAGAGAATGATACAGAATTGGTAAAAGAAAGGAAAAGTATTAAAGACTGGTGACTAAGGCACAGACAAGTTAGCCAAACTTGGAAGAGGATCAACATCAGATATTGCTTTTTGAGGTAGAAATTTAGCTGTAAGTACTTCTTTACCAACATCCCCAAACGGTGATCATAGATTGTGTAATTCCTCATTTCTAAACATTACTCCATGAATTATTTAGCTATAGTTTCTAAGTATATGGGGCTGTATCATGATAGATATATGACAGATATAGCTATCAATTCAGTTCAGTTGCTCAGTCGTGTCCGACTCTTTGCAACCCCATGAATTGAAGCACGACAGGCCTCCCTGTCCATCACCAACTCCTGGAGTTCACTCAGACTCACGTCCATCGAGTCAGTGATACCATCCAGCCATCTCATCCTCTGTTGTCCCCTTCTTCTCCCGCCCCCAATCCCTCCCAGAATCAGAAATTTTTCCGAAGAGTCAACTCTTTGCATGAGGTGAACAAAGTACTGGAGTTTCAGCTTTAGCATCATTCTTTCCAAAGAACACCCAGGACTGATCTCCTTCAGAATGGACTGGTTGGATCTCCTTGCAGTCCAAGGGACTCTCAAGAGTCTTCTCCAAAACCACAGTTCAAAAGCATCAATTCTTCGGTGCTCAGCTTTCTTCAGTCCAACTCTCACATCCATACATGACTACTGGAAAAACCATAGCCTTGACTAGATGCATCTTTGTTGGCAAAGTAATGTCTCTGCTTTTGAATATGCTATCTAGGCATAACTTTCCTTCCGAGGAGTAAGCGTCTTTTAATTTCATGGCTGCAGTCACCATCTGCAGTGATTTTGGAGCCCCCCCAAAATACAGTCTGACACTGTTTCCGCTGTTTCCCCATCCATTTCACATGAAGTGATGGGACTGGATGCCATGATCTTAGTTTTCTGCATGTTGAGCTTTAAGTCAACTCTTTCACTTGCCTCTTTCACTTTCATCAAGAGGCTTTTTAGTTCCTCTTCACTTTCTGCCATAAAGGTGGTGTCATCTCCATATCTCAGGTTGTTGATATTTCTCCTGGCAATCTTGATTCCAGCTTGTGCTTCTAGCCCAGCGTTTCTCATGATATACTCTGCATATAAGTTAAATAAGCATGGTGACAATATACAGCCTTGACGTACTCCTTTTCCTATTTGGAACCAGTCTGTTGTTCCATGTTCAGTGCTGACTGTTGCTTCCTGACCTGCATACAGATTTCTCAAGAGGCAGGTCAGGCGGTCTGGTATTCCCATCTCTTTCAGAATTTTCCACAGTGTATTGTGATCCACACAGTCAAAGGCTTTGGCATAGTCAATAAAGCAGAAATAGATGTTTCTCTGGAACTCTTGCTTTTTCCATGATCCAGCGGATGTTGGCAATTCGATCCCTGCTTCCTCTGCTTTTTCTAAAACCAGCTTGAACATCAGGAAGTTCATGGTTCATGTATTGCTGAAGACTGCCTTGGAGAATTTTGAGCATTACTTTACTAGCATGTGAGATGAGTGCAATTGTGCGGTAGTTCGAGCATTCTTTGGCATTGCCTTTCTTTGAGATTGGAGTGAAAACTGACCTTTTCAGTCCTGTGGCCACTGCTGAGTTTTCCAAATTTGCTGGCATATTGAGTGCAGCACTTTCACAGCATCATCTTTCAGGATTTGAAATAGCTCAGCTGGAATTCCAGCACCTCCACTAGCTTTGTTCATACTGATGCTTTCTAAGACCCACTTGACTTCACATTCCAGGATGTCTGGCTCTAGATGAGTGATCACACCATCATGATTATCTTGGTCGTGAAGACATTTTTTGTACAGTTCTTCTGTGTATTCTTGCCACCTCTTCTTAATATCTTCTGTTTCTGTTAGGTCCATACCATTTCTGTCCTTTATCGAGACCATCTTTGCATGAAATTTTCCCTTGGTATCTCTAAATTTCTTTTTATTTATTTTCATTTTTAAAAAATTAATTTTTATTTTTTTAGTTTGTTTTGCTTTACAATACTGTATTTGTTTTGCTATACATTGACATGAATCAGCCACGAGTGAACATGAACTCCCAATCCCAACCCCCACCTCCCCCC
>SJXQ01007944.1:44787-150070 GCA_006408695.1 Aepyceros melampus | reverse complement strand
TTTCTTGTCTTATGTTTAGATCTTTAATCCATTTTGAGTATATTTTTGTGTATGGTGTTAGAAAGTGATCTAGTTTCATTCTTTTACAAACGGTTGACCAGTTTTCCCAGCACCAACTGTTAAAGAGATTGTCTTTAATCCACTGTATATTCTTGCCTCCTTTGTCGAAGATAAGGTGTCCACAGGTGTGTGGATTTATCTTTGGGCTTTCTATTTTGCTCCATTGATCTATATTTCTGTCTTTGTGCCAGTACCATACTGTCCTGATGACTGTGGCTTTGTAATAAAGCCTGAAGTCAGGCAGATTGATTCCTCCAGTTGTATCTCTAAATTTCCTGAAGAGATCTCTAGTCTTTCCCATTCTGTTGTTTTCCTCTATTTCTTTGCATTAATCGCTGAGGAAGGCTTTCTTATCTCTTCTTTATATTCTTTGGAACTCTGCTTTCAGATGCTTATATATTTCTTTTTCACCTCTCTTCTTTTCACAGCTATTTGTAAGCCCTCCTCAGACAGCAATTTTGCTTTTTTGCATTTTTTTCCCATGGGGATGGTCTTGATCCCTGTCTCCTGTACAATGTCACGAACCTCATTCCATACTTCATCAGGCACTTTGTCTATCAGATCTAGTCCCTTAAATCTATTTCTCACTTCCACTGTATAATCATAAGGGATTTGATTTAGGTCATACCTGAACGGTCTAGTGGTTTTCCCTACTTTCTTCAATTTAAGTCTGCATTTGGCAATAAGGAGCTTATGATCTGAGCCACAGTCAGCTCCCAGTCTTGTTTTTCTCACTGTATAGAGCTTCTCCATCTTTGGCTGCAAAGAATGTAATCAATCTGACTTCGGTGTTGACCATCTGGTGATCCATGTGTATAGTCTTCTCTTGTGTTGTTGAAATAGGGTGTTTGCTATGAGCAGTGCGTTCTCTTGGCAAAACTCTATTAGCCTTTGCCCTGCTTCATTCTGTATTCCAAGAACAAATTTGCCTGTTACTCCAGGTGTTTCTTGACTTCCTACTTTTGCATTCCAGTCCCCATAATGAAAAGGACATCTTTTTTGGGTGTTCGTTCTAAAAGGTCTTGTAGGTCTTCAAAGAACAGTTCAATTTCAGCTTCTTCAGCATTACTAGTTGGGGCATAGGCTTGGATCACTGTGATTTTGAATGGTTTGCCTTGAAAACAAACAGAGATAATTCTGTTGTTTTTGAGATTGCATCCAAGTACTGCATTTTGGACTCTTTTGTTGACCATAATGGCTACTCCATTTCTTCTAAGGGATTCCTGCCTGCAATAGTAGATATAATGGTCATCTGTGTTAAATTCACCCATTCCAGTCCATTTTACTTCGCTGATTCCTAGAATGTCAATGTTCACTCTTGCCATCTCCTGTTTGACCATTTCCAATTTGCCTTGATTCATGGACCTAACATTCCAGGTTCCTATGCAATGTTGCTCTTTACAGCATCGGACCTTGTTTCTATCACCAGTCACACCCACAACTGGGTATTATTTTTGCTTTGGCTCCATCCCTTCATTCTTTCTGGAGTTATTTCTCCACTGATCTCCAGGAGCATATTGGGCACCTACTGACCTGTGGAGTTCCTCTTTCAGTATCCTATCATTTTGCCTTGACATACTCTTCATGGTGTTCTCAAAGCAAGAATACTGAAGTGGTTTGCCATTCCCTTCTCCAGTGGACTACATTCTGTCAGACCTCTCCACCATGACCCACCTGTCTTGGGTGGTTCCACAAGGCATGGCTTAGTTTCATTGAGTTAGATAGGCTGTGGTCCATGTGCTTAGATTGACTAGTTTTCTGTGATTATGGTTTCAGTGTGTCTGCCCTCTGATGCCCTCTTGCAACACCTACCATCTTACTTGGGTTTCTCTTGATATACAGATTTGACTAGAGAGAAATTTAACACAGAGAATTGATTCCATGGTGGCCATAGACTGAGAAAGCAACCGGGGACACTGAGGCAATCCAGAGATTAGCAGCAGCAGGCATTCATTACCAATTCTATGCCTGTGGGGACAACAGAAGGAGATGGCTTCATCCAAGCTTAAAGCTGAACCCATTTGGAGTACGTTAGAGCCAAAGTGGGGACTGCCCAACAGAAGCTGGGAGCCAAGAGAGAGAATCCAGAGGAACCAAGAAACATCCTTCCTTTCCCCCTTCTTCCTGCTAATCTAGGTCAGTGCTATTAGTGCCTCCCACTATCAGAGCCCAAGGAAGCCTGGAAATTGTAGTTCCCTTTCACAGGGGGAAGAGTAAAGGGAAACAGCAGAGGAAGCAATGATCCTTTTGTTACTGATTTGTAAATTTATTATATGGTGATCAAAGATTGATAATAATTATTTGTTATTTATTGAAACTCATTTTGTGGCCTATGATAGAGGTTTTGTAAATGTTCCAAGCTTTATTGAAGAGTATATATACTCTATTTTGTTTGGGGGCAGTGCTCCACAAATGTAGGTCAGACTTGGTTTGTGTTATGTTGCCCACACCATAAAGATATTAATAAATCTTTATCCATATAGCTATTCTGATGATATGAAGTCAGTTTTTGACAGGAGTTTGTTAAAGATCTTTCATTATGATCATGGATTTATTCAATTCACATGCCAGTTATATGAAAAATAAGGAACATGAATGGAAATAGACGGAAGTCTGGTACAGTAGGTCAGGTGAGAAACGATGGTAGCTTAGCCTAAGATGGTAAGAATATAGAGAGAAAGAAAAAGAGAAATTAATGCTGATTTCTAGGTTTCTGGCTTGGGAAACTGGGTGAATGGGGGTACATTCACATATATGGACTGCCACTCACCAGGGATTTTTGCTTGAGCAAATTACATAAATTCTCTGGACTATTTTCTTATTTATAAAAATGGGTATAATAGATTTTATTTCATAGGGCTTTTGTGATGGTAAAAAGAGTTAATATATGAAAAGTATTTAGCATCTAGCTAAATAAATCTTCTCTATAAGCTTTTATTATTATCAACTAATGTATGGTTAAAGAAGTGAAGAATTGGGTTTAAGATGGGAAATCAAGATTTCCTATTGAAGCTCATTATGTTTGAGTTGTTTTGTCAGTTACCTTTTAAAAAAATACTTATTTTTATTTATTTAGTAAGTTGCACTGTCTTAGTTACTACACGTGGGATTGTAGATCTTGTTTGCGGCATGAAAGCTCTTAGTTGTGGCATGCAAGATCTAGTTCTGTGACCATGGATCCAACCTGGGCCCCATGTTTTGAAAGTGTGGAGTCTTAGCTACTGGATACCAGGGAAGTCCCTGTAAGTTACCTTTTAGAAAAGAGAGTCTGAGTAATCTCGGCAAACACTGCTTAGGAATGAAAGAGGATAGTAGTGAGAAAAGGCCACTGTAAGGTCCAAGGCCACCTACAAGAGGTGGCAGAATCAAGGAAAGGAGAGTAGACAATAGCTTCAGGAGCAAATAAGGGTCACTTCAGAATGAGATGGAATAACTGAATAACAGCCCACATGCACTTTCTGCTTATTTTTGTTTTGCAGTGCTACAGTGTGTTTTTGTCTGGCTTGGTTCTAGCTATGGAAGCCAGTCATCCTCAAAAAACTGCAGAAGAGCAGAGCTCTGGAAAAGAAAAAAAATGGTTGCAATTAACAGAGCAAGATTAATTTATCTCGTGTGTGATTTATCATAAGATTAGCAAATAGGTTACTCTAGCAACAGGTTGTTGAGAAGCCTGTATTAAACTTGTGGTACAACTGGAAAAAGTAATTAACCTGACATATTCATGAACACATTTGTTTCCGGCTTTGAGCTACTGTGTGGAATAAAAAGGAAATTATGAATTCCATAGTATGCACTGCCTTGGCAGATTTTAGTGTGTGATTATGCATGACCACACCTCTCCCACAAGTTTGCACAGGCTTAGGAATTTTCTTATTAAAGTTGTTACACAATCTGCAATTTAGCAAGGGCATAGAAATGAATGGAAAGAGTATTCCCAAGCATATTAATCTTGATTTATAATTATGTGTCCCCCTTCACTGAGTTAGTGCCAAATTATTTTTTTCTTGTCTGTAGTGTTAAGAAGGAGAGCTTTGCTTTAAGCTTATTGTAATTGAAGTCATCTTTCAGTTATCAGTTTTAGATTGATCTCACATAAATTATAAGCTATATTCAATAACAAAGCCATTATCACACTTCACATAAATAGAAAATAAAAAGCAAGTTCTGTGTGAAGAGAGGAGATTTAACATGTACTTTGACTCTCTTGCCCTTCTGTTAGTGGGCTAACACAACCAGTGAAGGGATATTTTATAGCTTAAATCCAATATATGAAGAGCTAGAAAAGGGATCATTTTGGAAGTTGCATAGCAGATGAATACATAAAGATAGAATAAAAAGAGCTGAGAAAGTTTAATTCAATCAAACAATAGAGAATACTAAGAAGTAATCTGATTTACAGAGAATCAAAGACTTAGAAACTAGGATTTCCCTGCAAGTCCAGTGGTTAAGACACTGGGCTTCCACTGCAGGGGGCACAGATTCCACCCCTGGGTGGGGAACTAAGATCTCACATGCTACAAAGTGCAACCAAAAAGGGGGGGTGGGGGTGGGGGAGCTCATCTATTCACTCATTGAACCCTCACTGTGGGTCATCATGTGCCAGGCACCGAGGACACACAATAGTTGGGATGACTTCATCCTTTTTCTTGAGGAGCTTAAAACCTCAGGAAGAAGAAGGTTGGGGTGGGGGATGCTGCAGTAGCTGGGGATGCCTTCTCGGAAGACTAAGTAGCTTTTGCAAACCTGTCAAGAAGAGAATAAGCAGAAGTAAAGGAGGGATAAAGAAGAGTCCTGCATGCCATTTGGCAGCAAAAAACAAAACAAATCAATTGAAAAAAAAAAAAAAAAACTTAGAAACTAACGGCAGCAGGTCCTTGTGGAAGTGAAAATAAAAGGGGTATAGATCTAATAAGGAGGATTATTAGGAAGACTGTTTTAGAAGGAACTGGATCCTTAGGCTCCTCCCCATATCCAAGCAGCATCCAGAAACTGCCCCTTCCTTAACTGGCAGAGTGATGGTTTATCTTTAGAATGAAATAAAATAGATAGTCTGCATGGAAGAATATCAGTGCAGTTGAGGGCAAGAGAGCAGGACTATCAACAGGGGAATAAATGAATGTATGCATATTTGCTTTGGAGACATGCAATAACATGTCTCCATGTGATAACACGTGGTCTTTCTCAGTTCTCAGTCCAGGACACTGAAAGCTAGATCTTCACCCTCCTGGGAGGACACTGAAAGGGTCTTCTCTGGGAATGCGGCCAGTCCGTGATGAAAGCCATGACATTGGAAAGGTACTGACATCAGAAATTTCCCCAATAAACAGCCCACCTTGATGCTCATATAGGAAAACTCATATCAGACTAGCTCATCTCTCACATCCTCAGAGCTTCCAGTCAATATTTTAGTATCACACACTTAGATATTGTCAAGTACAAAGACTATGTATGAGAAATCTGAGGAAAGCTAACCTGGAAGATAGAAAATAAAATAGAGGGAAAAAAGTAATGCTGAAAAATTAAAGACACAATAAAGGTCAAAAAACCACAAAGTGAAATGACTGTTAACTATGAAAAAGAACAGAATTCTCAGTTCAGTTCATTCGCTCAGTTGTCTCCAACTCTTTGCCACTCCATGGACTGCAGCACGCCAGCCTTCCCTGTCCATCACCAACTCCCGTAGCCTACTCAAACTCACGTCCATCACGTTGGTGGTGCCATCCAACCATTTCATCCTCTGTCATCCCCTTCTCCTCCCACCTTCAATCTTTCCCAGCATCAGGGTCTTTTCCAATGAGTTGGTTCTTTGCACAGGAGGCCAAAATATTGGAGTTTCAGCTTCAGCATCAGTCCTTCCAATGAATATTGACTACTGATTTCCTTTAGGATTGGCAGGTTGGATCTCCTTGCAGTCCAAGGCACTCTCAAGAGACTTCAACACCAAAGTTCAAAAGCATCAGTTCTTCTATGCTCAGCTTTCTTTATAGTCCAACTCTCACATCCACACCTGACTACTGGAAAAACCATAGTTTTGACTAGACGGATCTTTGTTGGTAAAGTAATATCTCTGCTTTTTAATATGTTGTCTAGGTTTGTCATAGCTTTTCTTCCAAGGAGTAAGCGTCTTTTAATTTCATGGCTGCAGGTACCAACTGCAGTGATCTTAGAGTCACCCAAAATAAGTCTGCTACTGTTTCCCCATCTATTTGCCATGAAGCGATGGGACCACATGCCATGATCTTAGTTTTCTTAAGGTTTTATTTTAAGCCAACTTTTTCACTCTCTTCTTTCACTTTCATCAAGAGGCTCTTTAGTTCTTCTTCACTTTCTGCCATAACAGTGGTGTCTTCTGCATATCTGAGGTTATTGATATTTCTCCCAGCAATCTTGATTACAGCTTGTGCTTCATCCAGCCTGGCATTTCCCATAATTTACTCTGCATATATGTTAAATAAACAAGGTGACAATATACAGCCTTGATGTACTCCTTTCTTGATTTGGAACCAGTCTGTTGTTCCATGTCCAGTTCTAACCGTTGCTTCTTGACCTGTATACAGATTTCTAGGAGGCAGGTCAGGTTGGCTGGTATTCCCATCTCTTTCAGAATTTTCCAGTTTGTTGTGATCATAGCCAAAGGCTTTGGCTTAGTCAATAAAGCAGAAGTAGATGTTTTTTGGGAATTCTCTTGCTTTTTCGATGATCTAACAGATGTTGGCAATTTGATCTCTGGTTCCTTTGCCTTTTCTAAATTCATCTTGAACATCTGGAAGTTCACGGTTCATGTACTGTTGAGGCCTGGCTTGGAGAATTTTGAGCATTACTTTGCTAGCGTGGAGATGAGTACAGTTGTGTGGTAGTTTAAACATTCTTTGGCATTGTCTTTCTTTGGGATTGGAATGAAAACTGAACTTTTCCAGTCCTGTGGCCACTGCTGAGTTTTCCAGATTTGCTGGCATGTTGAGTGCAGCACTTTCACAGCATCATCTTTTAGGATTTGACATAGCTCAACCAGAATTCTATCACCTCCACTAGCTTTGTTCGTAGTGATGCTTCCTAAGGCCCATTGACTTTGCATTCCAGGATGTCTGGCTCTAGGTGAGTGATCACACCATCGTGGTTATCTGGGTCATGAAGATCTTTTTTTTGAATAGTTCTGTGTATTCTTGCCACCTTTTCTTAATATCTTCTGCTTCTGCTAGGTCCACATCATTTCTGTCCTTTATTGGCTTCTACTCCCAAATAAATAAACAGAATTCTACCCCCCCAATAAATAAACAAACAAGTAAATAAGTGGAATGTTCCAAAAACACAGTGAATGTCTTAGAAATTAAATACAGTAACAGAAATAAAAATATTTGATAGAAAGTTTAAAATATAAAGTGAAGGAATTTTATCAGCAAAAAGAAAAGAAGACAGAAAATAGATTAAAAAAAAACTCTAAGACAATTAAGAAACTGATGATGGAAAAACTAGCATTAAAAAAGAGGAAAAATAAGAGAAGATGGAGAGGAGAGATAGTTAATAATCTGAATTTCCAAACTGCAAAATTTACGAAGTGAAAACAGATTTATGCTAGTACAGCATTGTGAAATTTCACATTTAGGGCAAGGAGAAGATCCTGCAAGACTGTAAAGAGGAAAAAAAGTCCAGATCATACACATAGGATTAGCAATCAGTGAGAATAAAAATGTTCCCCCAAACATGGATAAAGGCAATTGTTCTATAATCATGGTAACAAGTGGCCATTAAAATGGTTTTAAACTCTTAATCAATCAAATGTACCTCCTCTCCCCACCCTGGAAGAATATGCCTTTTAAAACCAACCAATCAGCATGACTTGCTCACTTCTGATCATGGCCCATCAGGGATGGACTCACTCCAATAAACACCCAAGGAATTGTGATTCTGCAGATGATGGCAACCCACTGAAGCCTCTGAAAATCCACCAGTCCCTGAACTCTGTGCTTCCCCAAAACCCCAGATAAGCTTAGCAGTCTGCTTTGCTTGGAGAAATCATGCCTAACCAGCATAGGTCTCCTGTACCATAGCAAGCAGTATATCCAGCTTTACTTTTTTATTTCAGATATTGAGTGGTGGTCTCATTAGCCTTTGACATAGATTTTTAATTTCTGAACAGGAGCACTTGAAGCTACAAAGCAATAGAGGAAGATTTTCAAAATTCTTAAGGAAAATAATTAACAACTTGGCTCAGTGGTAAAGAATCCATCTGCCATGCAGGAGATGTGAGTTTGATTTCTGGGTTGGGAAAATCCCTTGGAGGAGGAAATTGCAACCCACTCCAGTATTCTTGCCTGGAAAATTCCATGGACTGAGGAGTACATGGGGTCATAAAGAGTTAGACACAACTGAGCATGCATGCAGAGTTCTACACCCAACCAAATTATCATTTAAATGTGAGAATTCTTTAAAAAGACACTTTTAGACATGCAAGATCTTAAACAATTTACTTATATACCTTTTCTTGAGCAGTCACTGGATGAACCAACCAAAAGGAAGATGTGAGTTGCTAGAAACAAGAGACCCCATTTAGGAAAAAAGCAAAAGACAGTTCCAGAACAGTGATCAAGAGAATCACAAGATGGTAGTCATACCCCCACAGCAAACCAATCCATATTGTAGCTTGTATCAGCTACCCAATGCTGTGTAACAAATAAACCTAAAATGAAGTGGCTTAAAACAAACTCTTTAGCTCATGCTTTTCTGGGTATTTCTTCTGGCTGAGCCTAGCTAGGATCATTCATGTATCTGTGACCAGTTGGCAAGTTAGCTGGGGGTGATTGGCACCGGATGGCCACACTCACATGTCTGACAGGTGGTGATGGTGGCTAGAGCCATTCGAGTGGCTAAGATACATAATCTTTCCTCATCCAGAAGGCAAGCCTTACTTTTAACATGGAAGCAGGACTCCAACAGCCCAAAGCACAAGATCTTTTCCAACTACTATGTCATGTTTGCTAACATTTCACTGGCCAAGGGGAATCACATGGTCAAGTTAGGAATCAAAGTAGAAAATGTACTTAAAGTTGCAAAGCAAGGAACATGGGCTATTAGAAAGGGAATTGTTGGACATTTCTGTTAGCAATCTACTACAGAGTTTAGCAGAAGTTTCCAGGAGAAAATTCTCTAAGAAGATGAAACTAGTAAAATGTAACTGATGTGTCTGAACACATTGAGGGAAGATTTAGACAGCTGTTAAAGATTTTGGTGTTGAATTCATGACAAATAAAAAGATAATTAAGCAGAGAAAAAAATACAGGACATTATGAACTCTGAAGATAACAGAATGTTGTTAGCAAATAAAACTAACCACAATTTGCAACAGATTTAGTGTTAATTAGTGTTTAATTGGTCATAAATCAGCCAGTTAATACTAAATATTGAACAAATGAAAATTACAATTTGACCAGACTTCCTTGGTGGTCCAATGGTTAAGACTGTACTCCTAATGCAAAGGGCATGGGTTCGATAGCTGGTTGGGAAACTAATATTCCCACATGCCATGCCATGCAGCCAAAAAGAAAAAAAATTGACCAAATCGTGAGAAAAATGAGTACAAAAAGTGGGTACAAGTAGTGGGGCAGGAAGGATAAAAGAGTGCTGAGTCCTACTCTTCCATTCTTCTTCTTGAATGGAAAATCAAGAGATCATATCTAAAACTGGAAAGTCAAGAAAGAGCAATGCAAAAATGTTATCTAGAAAAATGGAGCTAAAGACCAAAATAATCAGGTGAAACTGGTGCCGCTGGGAGGGAGGAAATGATATGTGGAACATCTGCTGTGTTCTACAAAAAGTCACAAAGAAATATTTGTCTTTAAAATTATGTGTATGTGCACTTAAGTACAAATAAAAACTGAAAGAAAAAAGAAAGTGATAAGTATTTTAATCCAGACTGATATGTAATAATCTCTGTCTAATATCAAGTGACAAAAATTAAAATGTGGAGTAGTTTGTATTAGTGTAGTAGTAGTTGCTATTGTTTGCATTTTAAAAACAGAAGCATTAAGTGTCTGTGGTAAAGAATCCACCTGCCAGTGCAAAAGGCGTGGGTTCAATCCCCGGTTTGGGAAGACCCCACATGCCTTGGAACAACTAAGCCCATGCACCACAACTATTGAGCCTGTACTCTGAGGCCTGGGTATCACAACCACTGAGCCCATGTGCCATAACTACTGAAGCTGTATGCCCTAGAGTGTGCTCAGCAACAAGAAAACCCACCACGATAAGAAGCTCATGCACTGTAACCAGAGGAGCTCCTGCTTGTACGACTAGAAAAAAAGCCTGCAAAGCAAAAAAGACCCAGCACAGTTTTTTTTAAAAAAGTAAAAAATAAGTAAATAAAATTATTTTTTATACATAGGTAAATTTTTTAAAAATGGAATGGAGATTTCCCTGGTGATCCAGCATTTAAGCTTTCACCTTCCAATGCAAGGGACAAGGGTTTAATCCTTGGTCAGGGAACTAAGATTCCACATAACTCTTGGCCAGAAAGCCAAAAAACATAAAACAGAAGCAATATTGTAAAAAATTCAATGAAGACTTTAAAAATGGTCAACATTAAAAAAAAAACCCAGTAAAAAAAAAAGAGGGAGTGGAAACTATAAATATACACTTGTATTGCACAGAATGGGCTTCCCAGGTGGTTTAGTGGTGAAAAGTCTGCCTATCCATGTGGAAGACACAGAAGACATGAGTTCTATCCCTGGATAATATCCAGGGATAGAGGAGGAAATGGCAACCGACTCCAGTATTCTTGCCTAGAAAATTTTATGGACAGTGAAGCCTGGTGGGCTACAGTCCATGGGGTTGCAAAGAGACACGACTGAGCACGCATACACGCACTCATTGCTCAGAATAATTCATCAGAAAGCTCTGTTGAGTCTACCCTAAAAATAAATTCCAGCCCAACCATCCTTCCCCTTCCATCATTCTCATCCTCAGGAGAGCCTTCACCTCTTGCCGAGATGAGGCTAGCAATCTTCTCGTTACTTCACTGGCCTCACTGCCTCCAACCTTCAATCTAATCCCCACACAGCAGCCCAAGGCATCCAGTTAAAAGGAATATTAAATGACATCATCCCCCCACTCCCAACTCTCCCCCTGTTCAAAACCTTAAAAGTGTTTTCTTTTTTCTTTAATCAAATTGAGTAAAACCACATTCCTCTCCAGGTCTCCACAATCCCCTATCATCTGGTTTTGACCTCATCTTATTCTAGCTCATTCTTACTTCAACACATGGTCCCTTTGCCTAGAGTGCTTTTCCCAGAGACTGAGCCTGGCCTGTCACCCAGATCTCTGCTTAGATGTCAGCTCCTCACAGGGACCTTTCCTCATCCTTGTCTCTGTCTCCTCCTTCCCCACTCCCCATCTACCTATAAAGTCTGTCACCCTACCCTGACTTATTTTTCTTCACCACACTCATCACCATTTAACATTTAGTTACATACTGAATGCTTAGTTGTTTACTAGCTGTCTCTCCCAACAGCATGTGGCGTCCCATTAGGGAAGACCCCAAGCACCTCAAACAGGGCCTGGTTCAGAGTGTGTGTGCCTAGTCACTCAGCTGTGTCTGACTGTTCGAGACCCCATGGGCTAGGGACCACCAGGCTCTTCTGGCCATGGGATTCTCTAGGCCAGAATCTGGGGTGGGTTGCCATTTCCTTCTCCGGGGGATCTTCCCAATCCAGGGACCGAATCCGTGTCTCCTGCACTGGCAGGAGGATTCTTTACCACTGAGCCAACTGAAAAGCCCCTGGGGCATAGTAGCTATTAATAAATTTCCTTTGAATAAATTAACTTACAATGAAAAATACAGGAGAATTGCCCCCCGCCCCCGCCCCCACCAAATATTTATCACGAATGCTTTGCGGAAGGCAACTGGGAACTTGGGTGTTGGGGTGGGAGAGCAAGAGAGAATTATTTTCCCTTGCCTAGGTCCCATGATCTTTAATTTCTCCAGCACCTAGAGTCCGAACTGCACCCCAAGGTGGTGCTATAGAGCACCCAGAGTCCAGACAGCATCACCACAGGGATACTCTAGAGTGAAGAAGGGAAATGTGAGAACATCTATTTAGATTTATTTTTTTCCTAAAAGAAAGAAGGTATTATTAACATTCAATTCATCTACTTTGAGTCCATGTATAAAATTTATAAATTACATTTTGAATTTCACGTTCAACATGTTTTTGCTGACTAGGATATGAAATTTAAAAGTTTGGTCTGTAAGTTGGATCACAAACCAATGACCTTTAGGTCTTAGATAAATTGGACATGTTTGATGTGTCCTAGGCTTCCCTGGTGGCTCAGAGGTTAAAGCGTCTGCCTCCAATGCAGGAGACCTGGGTTCGATCCCTGGGTTGGGAAGATGCCCTGGAGAAGGAGATGGCAATCCACTCCAGTATTCTTGCCTGGAGAATCCCATGGATGGAATAGCCTAGTAGGTTACAGTCCACGGGGTCACAAAGAGTCGGACACGACTGAGTGACTTCACCTTCATTCTGTTTAAAAGTGTACGAATCAACATTAAAATCCAGAAATTTCACAGAAAATCTCAGGTGTGTGGGTTGTTTGAGAAACCAGAGTTGTTGGCAGTGCTGGTCCTTTGATGACCGAGGGCCAATTGGGTGCAGCCCCATTTAAAAATGCAAGTGGATCCTGGCTGATGAGGTTTTCTCTGTCAGCTTCCTGTAGTTCTCAGATTCAGCTCATCTCACTCCCTGCAGGCATTTTACTTTAAGACCCCGTTTTGAATCTTTTTCTCAGTTTCAGGCAAAGCATTTTTATCTGATAGCAGTGAAAGTGCTGAAATTTGCTAATAATCAACTTAAAACAAACAAAAGAGACTGTGTTTAGAGCTATCCCTATATTCACATGACACTTAACTCTTTCCATCTGCTGAGTAACATGGGGAAAAGCAGGTGTCGGCACAACCACGACTAATAAGAGACGTGTCCCTATGAATCATGGTGCCTGGGATTTGTCCCAGCTGAGAGCAGACTGAGAGCCACTTCTCTGTAGCCCACAATTTCTTAATTATATACAGTCCTTCACTGTTATATATATATATATCTACACCCCCATAGAAACTTCTTCTAAGAACTACTGAGTGTGTAGTACTCCTGAGTTCCTCAGAGTGTCAAGTATTGAAGATATTTAATAAAGCCTTGTTGGTTAAGTGATTAACATTAAAAAAGTGGATACTGCTAGTTCTTATAACTTACATCACCACAGTTTACATAGTTAAATAGAGATAGTAAATGAAGACTACATACACACACATGCACTCACACACACACACATTTAAGAAAAGCTAGAAGGAACAATGTCTTAGTTTTGTTTTTCTGTAGTGCCCAGGGAAGTGCCATTGTTTTAACAATCAGATAAATGGATGGATAAATGAATGAGTAAAGTTCACAATATCCACCTTGATCATAATCACAGATACTATTTACTAAGTATTCTCTGTGGACTGGCCACTGAGCTAAGTCCTCAACATAATTTTCTCATTTAATTCTCACAATCATTATTATGGCCATCTTTTTAATATTACAAATTTAAAAAAATAAGGCTTAGAAAAATGAAATAAGTAGTCCAGAGCCACATAACTATTAAATGCAGATTCAGGATTCAAGCCCAGGGTGTCCCAAAGCCAGTAGTCTTTACTAACAAATACTGAAAACAAACAAAACCCACTGGATGAGAAGTTGAAATTTCTCCGATAAAATATTCTCATACAATGACATGGCTGTCACTGAAAATAAACTCTAAAATCAGCATATTCTGCAGAAGCAGAAGTTAAACATGTGTTTAGCCAAATTAATAAATGGGGAGAAATAAAAGGCTCAGAATAAGTACATGACCAAGGGAAGCTGAAACCTTAAAAAACAGTATACAATTGTAAATTACTTGTTACAATAGTGGGAAGCTGCTTTTCAGCCTCAACTTATATTTATTGTAGATAAGAAGTAGTACTGAATCATTATTTTTTTAATGTAAGATCAAAACTCCAGTTTCATTCATCCAACTGGAACATTTCCTTCCTGACAAAGGCCCTACTGAGCTGAAGAGATCTTAAACAGTTTGAAGGCTTAGGCTCCACACCCAAGGAGTTTACCATCTACTAGAGATGCTGAGGTGTCTACATGCAACTGGAAAAGAACACTTGGTCAAGTGAGGCCCAAGCTGGAAGGTCTTGCCAGCCAGGCAGAGAATGTTGGACTGTCACTTGGGATCAAAGGGTTAAGAGGCCACTCTCTGCCCAGGCTGTGTGTAACACCACAATCCGTTTGTTCACTGCAGAGAAAAAGAGATGTGGCAACCAGAGTCCTTCATGAGATAAGATAAAAGCTTTAAGTAAATTAATCAGAATTGTTCTGAACATGATAAGATAAGGGGTTTAGATGACTGAGGGTGAGGCAGACTAAGAAGAGATCTACATATTTCTCCAGCAGGAAAGTGTTACACAGTTCAAGGCAGCTTGCTTAATAGAAAGGAAAACATGCAACTTTCCTTTAGATGGAAAGTTGAGTGTCTGCTTGCTGTGTGTGTGTACGTGTGTGAAAGCAGAATTATAAATGAAAAATTAAAGAAAAACTTCTAAGCTGGTTGGTAGACCACTCATGGGTGATGTAAAAGAGATTTTGAGTTTGCTTAAAATTTTTTTCTCTCTAATAGAACAAATAATACACAAATATACTTTCCTTGAAAAAATTATAAAAGTTACAGGTCAAAATAAACTCCCCTTTGGCTATCTCTCAGTTATACCCTAGTCTGAATCCCAACACCTCCTCAAATGATCTTCTGAAATTTGAAGTGCAAGTACATGTGGTATTTGAGAATAATGACAAAAAAAGGAGAAAAATATTGCAGTATCAGTAACTCTAATTTCCTCTTATTAAGTAGGTGCTATGCTAGAATTCCCGGAAAAGGCAATGGCACCCCACTCCAGTCCTCTTGCCTAGAAAATCCCATGGACGGAGGAGCCTGGTAGGCGCAATCCATGAGGTCACTAACAGTCAGACACGACTGAGCGACTTCACTTTGACTTTTCACTTTCATGCATTGGAGAAGGAAATGGCAACCCACTCCAGTGTTCTTGCCTGGAGAATCCCAGGGACGGTGGAGCCTGATGGGCTGCCGTCTATGGGGTTGCACAGAGTGAGACACGACTGAAGTGACTTAGCAGCAGCAGCAGCAGCAGCATGCTAGAATTCCATGGACTATATGGTCCATGGGGCGGCAAAAAGTAGGACATGATCAAGTGACTTTCACTTTCTTTCAAGCTAGATAGTTACCAAATCAATTATTAGATTATTTAGCAAATGTTTTATGAGCAACTAAATGCCAAGGACTAGGAATACAATAATGACCTCAAAGAACTTGCAACTACCTCCTAACTTGGTGTCCTACTATATACGGATAAAGAAAGCAAGACTGAGAGCTTAAGCAACTTACCCAAGGTTGCTGTGAGATAAGTGGTAATACTGGACCACTCTGAACCACAGTCAAAGCCTGGACTGTACTTCTTCAAAGGCTGACTTTCTTCCACTACTGCTCAACTGTTTTCAAACTGTTTATTTTAAAACAATAGTCTTGGGCTTCCTTGGTGGCTCAGTGGTAAAGAATTTGCTTGCCGATGTAGGAGACTCAGGTTCGATCCCTGGTTTGGGAAGATCCCCTGGAGAAGGAAATGACAATCCACTCCAGTGTTCTTGCCTGGGAAATCCCATGGACAGAGGAACCTGGCAGGCTACAGTCCATGTGGTTACAAAAGTTGGACATGCCTTAGTGACTCAACCACCACCACCACCCTAAAAGTTCAAGTCATCAGGACTAGTGAATTCCAAAGTGAAAGTGCCTGGGAATCACAAATTCCTGTCCCTCTCCCAATATTAAGAGCCCTAACTAAATAGTACTGGTGTTCCCATAAGAAGAATAAATCAGAACACAGTTACAGAGAGGGAAGATTATGTGAGGAAGCAGGGAGAAGATCACCACCAACCCAAAGACAGGCCCAGAAGAAACAAGTCCTCCTAATACCCTGATTTGGAATTTTCAACCTCCAGAATTGTGAGAAAATTAATTTCTGTTGTTTAAACCACCCAGTCATGATACTTTGTTATAGCAGCCCTAGCAAATTAACACAGGCACTATCTGGTATTATTTGCCCTTTGAAAGCAGGAGAATTAATGATTCTGTAAGAGAAAAATGAGATAAAGGGGTCAATAAAAATAAAAACAAGAAGATGACTTTCGCTTTCATCAAATTCGATTTCAGAAAATGGTGAAGATAACAATAAATGAATGAGAAAAAGTGGACAACTGCCAAAACAAACCTTTGTTGAGGAAAGAGTACCAAGATTTCTTACTCTAACAGAGATGTGTTTTCAGTCAGTGGAGGAGAAAACTTCCTGAGCTCAATGACAATGAGGTGAGGAAAGGCGTCCATGGAAGACAGGGAGGTAAAGCACCAAGGAAACGAGAAGCATCATGCAGGTATGTAAACTATTCAAGATGGAAGAATATAGGAAAAAGAAATGTGAGTTCTGAGATTAAATGAAGTAAAACATTAAGAATTTAAGGAAGTAAAAGGAGTTCAAAAGAAGCCTAGAGAAGCTAAGAATAAACCATATATGTGGGCCAAGTGTTATGTAAACCGGAAACAGGTCACTGAGATAGCAACAGATGACTCAAGGTTGCAGGCACAGTTTATAGGTATCAGAGAGGAAAGATTTAGAGTATAATTTTAAAATAGTAAGTAAAGTAATATGTGAAGAAAGACTGGGTTTGGTCATCTACTTTTTCATATTTCCTGGAGCCACTGAGTCAATACTTTCCCCATTTTGTGTCAAGTTTGAAACCAACCAAAATAATAAAATAGCTATGAATGGAGGGAAGAAAAGTGATACATTTCTTTTTTGCTATGTTGAACAGATTAGATATAATTTACCCACGATAGACCTTATAGGCAAGCCAGTCATCGCACGGACCCATTTGGGAAAACCTGCCATGTTCCACCATGCTGCTCCTGCTGCTGCAAGTCACTTCAGTCATGTCTGACTTTGTGCGACTGCATGGACTGCAGCCTACCAGGCTCCTCCGTCCCATGGGATTTTCCAGGCAAGAGTACTGGAGTTGGGTGCCATTGCCTTCTCTGCCATGTTCCACCATGACTGTTAGCTCCCAGTTCTCCTACCTCAGCTAGACTGGAGCCAGGAAGGAGCATGTAACCCCAAAACAATTTTATGGATTTATGGTCTATGAGGAGGTTTGGCATAGAACCTTTGTCCAAGTAGGGATTTTTCTGGGTTAAGCAGACACTATCTTTTAGAAATTTGACAAGGAACTGAAAAATTATGAATAAGCTGAAGCTTAAGTTATCAGAAAAGAGAAGCTAAAATCACAAGATATTCATAGGGGAGCTGAGAAATCGGCGGGCAGATATAGGAATGGTGGCAGGGCAGATGGAGGGATGCTGAGTCATGGCAGTATGAGCTCTGAACTTGCCAAGACAACAAGATGACTCAGAGCAGCCACTCTTCACTGGATGCCTCCAGTTCCTGAATGACTGTCAGTGTTCACGCGGACTGACTCCATCACTTTTCCCAAATTCCAAGATTCTTCTTAAGTCTTTACGTCCACAGATATCCTCACAGTACTTCTACTTCCAGCCCTCAAATGAACCATTGTTCTTTGTAATGAAAGGATATTGACAGCATCTCAGGAATAATAGCACTGGCTAATATTTATTTAACACCTATGTGACAAGCACTAAGGGGTTAACTTTACATGTTCTTGCTTGTTTAATGTTTTCTACAATCTATGAGGCACTATTATTATTCTTACCAATCTATAGGTGGAGATTCTAGTTTACAGAAGTGATCTCTCCTACTCAAGGTCACACAGCGATTCTGTGGCAAAGCTGGTTCTGTCTTCAGATTTGTACAACTTCAGAACCCAAACATATAATTAAATCTAACTCCAGCCAAGTCACTCTCTTTCTTTGGGGTCATGTTGTGATCAGAAAGTAGGAATCAGTTACTTCAAATCATAAAATTTTTATGTAATGATTAGAACTTATAGGGAAGAAAAAAAGATTCATCATGAATTTTACATGTTCTAAAATAATATAATCATGCATCTTCTGAGACTTTGGAAACTTTATAAAAGGAAAGTTCTGAAAAATTTGCCCTGAGCAAAACATAGTGAAGGAAAATTAATTACTAACTTCAGATGCAAAATATGTGCTAGTTGTTATTTTAATTACTGTTTAAGGAAAATATGTATTTTTCTAGTTTAATTCTGACCTTAATTTCACTAAACTAATTTTCATCACAAAATCTTAAGCTCCTTAACAATGAATTCTCTACAAAGAGGTTTTTAGAAACCAAACTTGGGTATAGAAGAAAAACTAATTTGCATTAGAAAAAAAAAGAGAGAGAAATGAAACTGTAGAGTTTAAAAATATTTATATGCAAGGGAAAGAGGCTTTGAAATATAAAGTGCAAGATTCCAACTCTTTCAATTATGCTAAAGAAATAACTAAGATTTATTTCTCAAAAATTGAGAAATTTAGCAGAGATGTATATTGTTTCCTTCACTGCTGGAGTCTCTGGCAAAATAATAGATGCTCAAAAAAAATATATTAAATAAAATGAAAGATGACCAAACTCAAGATACTGAGATTACTCTCTGGATTCTATCTCTAAATTACACAGGAATTTGAACACATCATTTAGCAACTTTGGGTACAAATTTTATTTATTGTGAGATTTTTTTGAACATATTGCAAGAAGATATATTCTATCAAAATTAACAGCACAGTACTGATTTAGGAATATGCAAAAAAGTTAATGGAGCAGACTAGAAGACAGATTTTTTAAAAATTGAAGTATAGTGGATTTACAATGTAGCATATATGTATGTATTCTTTTTCAGATTCTTTTCTATCCCTCCCTCCCCACTCCTGTCCCCTTTGGTAACCATAAATTTGTTTCTATGTCTGTGAATCTGTTTGGTAAATAAGTTCATTTGTATCATACTTTTAGATTCTACATATAGGTGATATCATATAATATTTATTTTCTCTCTTTGACTTACTGCATTTAGTATGGTAATCTCTAGGTCTATCCATGTTGCTGCAAATGTCATTATCCTTTCCTGAGGCTTTTCCATTATATATGTGTGTGTGTATGTATATATATATATATACATACACACACACACACCATGTTTTCTTTATCTATTCAACTGTCAATTGACATTTACTTTGCTTCCATGGCTTGGCTATTGTGAATAGTGCTGTATGTAAGTGACCAATAAACATAAAAATCTATCAATTATTGGTATAAGTTTATATAACCTTTTGGAGGCCACTTTGACAATATGCACCTTTTCAAATTAGAGTTTTGTCTGGATGTGTGCCTAGGAGTGGGGTTGCTGGATCATAAGGTACTTCAATATTTAGTCTTTTGAGGAACTTCCATACTGCTCTCTATAGTGGCTGAACCAATTTATATTTCTACCAACAGTATAGGAGGTTTCCTTTTTCTCCATACCCTCTTCAGCATTTATTATTTGTAGGTGTATTCAGCATGTATTATTTGATGATGGCTGTCCTGACTGGTGTGAGATGATATCTCATTGTAGTTTTGACTTCCAGTTCTCTAATAATTATCGATATTGAGTACTTTTCATGTGTCTGTAGGCCATCTGTAGAATTAGATTCTTGTATATACATGTATGTCAATTTAATATATATGTATGTGTGTGTGTGTGTGCGCATGTGTATTTATTATTCTATAAAGGCTGCATAGCAAATCATTATATAAAGTAAAATCGATTTGGGACAGCCGGTTATTGTTTAAAGAAAAAATAATGCTAATTATCTTTCATATCACAAGCTAAGCTAAATTTCAGATAGATCAAAGACCTGAAAATTAAAAAAAAATTTTTTTTAATGTGGACCATTTTTAAAGTTTTGATTGAATTTGTTACCATATTGTTTCTGTATTGTGTTTTGTTTTTCTGGCCTCAAGGTATGTGGGATCTTAGCACTCTGATCAGGGATCAAACCCACCCCCTTTATTGGAAGGTGATGTCTTACCACTGGACCACCAGAGAAGTCCTGAATATTTTTTTAATAAAAAAGAAAGTTATAAAACTACTAAGAACAAAAGTCATAGAAATGTTTTTATAGCCTCAGGGTTGTAAATTCGCTTCTCAGAATAACATTAAGCCCATAACAATAAAGAAAATGATTAAAATGTGAAAAATTATAATTGTTTTTCATGTAACAGTACTATAAACAAAGTTAGGAGGTGAATGGCAATCTAGGAACTCAGAATTATAACAAAGAAAATAAAGAAATCGTTAGCCATAATATAGAGGGGCTGTAAATCAAGAAGAATCATAACTACATATAACATAGTAACAAAACAGGAAAAAGGGAATTAGCAGCAAATTCAGAGAAGAAATGATATAGTTAATATATATATGAAATTCTACTAATGGCAAATTTGTAAGTGACCAATAAACATAAAAATCCACCAATTATTGGTATAAGTTGATATAACTTTTGGAGGCCACTTTGGCAATATGTCTCAACAGCATTGATCTAACTAAAAATGAAGGTGCAGAGGAAAGAGCACTGGTTTTGAAGTTAGACTGAACTGGGTCTGACACTTGCCTTTGCGATTTATCAGCTGTGTGATCCAGAGTGAGTTGCTTAACCTATGTGAGCCCTTATCCCCCTCCTCCAGGTTTCCTGCCAGCTTTGATTAGACTTGAGGAATGATTCGAGGCATATACCCTGAGAAAATAATAATTAAAATGATACATGCACCCCAATGTTCATTGTGGCATGATTTACAATAGCCAGAACATGGAAACAACCTAAATGCCCAATAACGGATGAATGGATAAAGAAGATGTGATACACATATACAATGGAATATTATTTAGCCATAAAAGGAATGAAATTGTGTCATTTGTAGAGATGTGGCTGCAACTAGAGTCTGTTATACTGGATGAGGGAAGTCAGAAAGAGAAAAACAAATATCATGTGTTAATGCACACATGTTAATCTAGAAAAATGGCACAGATGAATCTATCTCCAGGGTAGGAAAGAGACTCAGATGTAGAGAGCTGACATATGAACGTGGTAGGGGAAGGGGAGTTCGGGACAAATTGGGAGATGAAGATTGACATATATACACTAATGTGTAAAATAGCTAGCTAGTGAGAAGCTGCTATTAATATAAAACTCAGGAAAATCAGCTTGGTCCTGTGATGACCCAGAGAGGTGGGATGAGAGTAGGGGTGGGAGGGAGGCCCAAGAGGGAGGGTGTATATATATATATATATATATATATATATAGCTAATTCACATTATTGTACAGCAGAAACTAATACAACATTGTAAAGCAATTATTCTCCAATTTAAAAAAATAACCTATCAGAAACAATTTTTCATGAATGGATAAACAGCTTTCAAATTTTTATATACAGAAATGTTTGCAGAGGTTAAAAATTAAAAGAAAGAAAAGAAACAGAGAAAGAAACGAATAAAGGATAATTCTAGGATAACTGAAAAATGAAGATATAAACTATTATTCACAAGCAGACAATACAGTTTAAGAAGTGAATAGTAAATTGATCAGATTATTAAAGAGACATTTTCTTGGCTCTGACAGTTTTTCTGTGTTCATTCTTAAAATATTTTTTCAAATATCAAAGCAGTATATGCACACCTTTATAAAAAAGTGTCAGTGATGCTGAAGAGCTACTGCAAAAGGTAGGAATATCTGCTGCTACATCCCAGCCCTACCCCACCCTTTTGTCTCTACCCAAACCCTAGAAGACTCAAACTTGAGAATCAACTAAGTTAACTTTTTAACAGCTACAATTTTTTATTTCATTCTTTTCGGTGGTTACTTCTCTCTCAGTAATACAGTAATATCAGGACTTTTTGTTTATCAAATAGACTTTTATCTATGGACTTCCTTCACATTTTGATATATGAGTACTTAGCTCACTTACATCCTCCCGACCCCTCAACAGGAATATCTCACTATTTTTAATTCCACTATTGTAATTTTAGGTAATGCTCTTTAGTTCCTCTTTGTAGTTTTCTTACTCTATGTATTTTGTTTCCTGTTCCATTAACAATGACCTATAGCTCTCAGCACTCCACTTTGTATAGGTCCCCTCCCCTTCCACTTCCAAAGTTCTTTTACTGCTGTCCTCTGTAAGATTTCAATGAAAAAGTTCAAAGGACCAGCATAATGGAATAAGAAGTTCAGGGAATTCCATGGTGGTTCAGTAGTTAAGACTCAGTGCTTTCACTTCTGTGGGTCTGGGTTCAATCCGTGGCTGGGAAACTAAGATCCCACAAACTGTGCAGCCAAAAAACAACAACAAAAAAAAGGAATTAAAAAAAAAAAACAAGAAGTTCAAATGACATTACAAAAATTGTGAAATAGCTCATGCACACAGACAATAATAGAGACTAATATAGAAACACACATATATATATCCACCACTCAGCTTTATCAGATCTTAACACTGTACATATTTACTCCCCTTAAAAAAAAAGTATTGCCAACCCATTAAGGGCATCTATACTATTTCTCTTTACTAGTGTTTATCATTATATCAAAAACCTATCTCATTAATTCCATGTTTACCATTTAACACATGATTTCATATTTTTAGCACATACTTTGACATCTATATATATGATAAATGTATTTACATATATTCATATATATTATATATCCATGTATTATTTATTAATGATGACATTTTCAAAGTAAAAATTTGCTGGGAATTCATGGCACTAATGTTTCTAAATTCTGAGATTTTGGGGTAACTCTTATTGCAAGACAAGCAAAAAGTTCCAGGAGCATGACTCACAAGGCACACAGTCTACCATAAAAGGGTAAAAAACAGTAGCTGGGTAGTTTATGAGGAAGGCTACAGTACCAAAGTACAGAATCAAGAAGGTGATTTTTTAAAAAATATTTATCTATTTAATTATTTATTTTTGGCTGCATAAGGTCTTAGTTGTAGTACCCAGTCTCTCTAGCTGTGGGATGTATGGGCTCAGCTGTCCCATGACACGAGGGATCTTAGTTTGCCAACCAGAAATGGAGCCTTCATCACCTGTATGCAAGGCAGATTCTTAACCACAAGACCAGGTACCTCAGCTGGTAAAGAAACTGTCTGCAATGCAGGAGCCTTGGGTTTGATCACTGGATGGGAACGATCCCTTGGAGAAAGGAATGGCTACTCACTCCAGTATTCTGGCCTGGAGAATTCCATGGACTACAGTAGGTGACTGATATGCTACTGCAGAAGAGTGGGGAAATAACTCCAGAAAGAATGAAGAGACAGAGCCAAAGAGAAAATAAAGCCCAGTTGTGGATGTGACTGGTGATGGAAGTAAAGTCTGATGTTGTAAAGAACAATATTGCATGGGAATCTGGAATGTTAGGTCCATGAATCAAGGTAAATTGGAAGTAGTCAGACAAGAGATGGCAAAAGTGAATGTCAACATTTTAGGAATCAGTGAACTAAAATGGACTGGAATGGGAGAACTTAATTCAGACGACTATTATATCTACCACTGTGGGCAAGAATCCCTTAGAAGAATAGACTAACCTTCATAGTCAACAGAAGAGTCCAAAATGCAGTACTTGGGTGCAATCTCAAAAATGACAGAATGATCTTTGTTCATTTCCAAGACAAACTGTTCAATACCACAGTAATCCAAGTCTATGCCCCAACCACTAATGCTAAAGAAGCCGAAGTTGAATGATTCTATGATGGCCTACAAGACCTTCTAGAACTAACACCTAAAAAAGATGTCTTTTTCATCAGAGGGGACTGGAATGCAAAAGTAGAAAGTCAAGAGATACCTGGAGTAACAGGCAAGTCTGACCTTGGAGTACAAAATGAAATAGGGCAAAGGCTAACAGAGTTTTGCCAAGAGAATCTACTGATCATAGCAAACATCCTCTGACAACACAAGAGATGACTCTACACATGGACATCACCAGATGGTCAGTACTACTACCAATATCAGATTGACTATATTCTTTGGATCTGAAAACGGAGAAGCGCTATACAGTCAGCACAAACAAGACCAGGAGCTGAATGTGGCTCAGATCATAAATTACTTATTGCAAAATCAGACATAAATTGAAACAAGGAGGGAAAACTACTAGACTATTCAGATATGACCTTAATCAAATCCCTTATGATCGTACAGTGGAAGTGAGAAATAGATTCAAGGGATTAGATCTGATAGACAGAGTGCCTGAAGAACTATAGATGAGGGTTTGTGACATTGTACAGGAGGCAGTGATCAAGAAAAAGAAATGCAAAAAGGCAAAATGATTGTCTGAGGAGGGCTTACAAATGGCTGAGAAAACAAGTGAAGCGAAAGGCAAAGGAAAAAAAGGAAAGATATACCCATCTGAATGCCGAATTCCAAAGACTAGTAACAAGAGATAAGAAAGCCTTCCTTTGTGATCAGTGCAAAGAAATAGAGGAAAACAATAGAATGGGAAAGACTAGAGATTTCTTCAAGAAAATTACAGACATCAAGGAAACATTTCATGCAAAGATGGGCGCAATAAAGGACAGAAATGGTATGGACCTAACAAAAGAAGATATTAAGAATAGGTGGCAAGAATACACAGAACAACTATGGAAAAAAGATCTTCATGACCCAGATAACCATGATGGTGTGATCACTCACCTAGAGCCAGACATCCTGCTTAGCTATTTCAGATCCTAAAAGATGATACTTTGAAAGTGCCAGCAAATCTGGAAAACTCAGCAGTGGCCACAGGACTGGAAAAGGTGAGTTTTCATTCTAATCCTAAAGAAAGGCAGAGCCAAAGAATGTTCAAACTATCACCCAATTCCACTCATCTCACACGCAGGCAAAGTAATGATCAAAATTCTCCAAATGAGGCCCCAACAGTACATGAACTGAGAACTTCCAGATGTTCAAGTTGGATTTAAAAAAGCAGAGGAACCAGAGATCAAATTAGAAACATCTATTGGATTATAGAGAAATCAAGAGAGTTCCAGAAAAACATCAACTTCTGCTTTATTGATTATGCCAAAACCTTTGACTGTGTGGATCACAACAAACTGTGGAAAATTCTGAAAGGAATGGGAATACCAGACCACCTTACCTGTTCCTGAGATATCTGTATGCATGTCAAGGAACAACAGTTAGAATTGGACATGGAATGATGGACTGGTTCCAAAATGAGAAAGAAGTATGTCAAAGCTGTATATTTTATCCCTTTTATTTAACTTATATGCAGAGTATATCATGAGAAATGCTGGACTGGATGAAGCATAAGCTGGAATCAAGATTGCTTGGAGAAATACCAATAACCTCAGATATGCAGATGACACCACCCTTATGGCAGAAAGTGACGAGGAACTAAAGAGTCTCTGGATGAAAGTGAAAGAGGAGAGTGAAAAAGCTGGGTTAAAGTTCAACATTCAAAAAACGAAGATCACTGCATCCGGTCCTATCACTTCACAGCAAATAGATGTGTAAACAATGGAAACAGTGAGAGACTATTTTCTTGGTTCCTAAAATCACTGTAGATGGTGACTGCAGCCATAAAATTAAAAGAAGCTTGCTTTGGAAGAAAAGTCATGACCAAACTAGGTGGTGAAGGTGAAGTCGCTCAGTCGTGTCCGACTCTTTGCGACCCCGTGGACTGTAACCTACTAGGCTTCTCCATCCATGGGATTCTCCAGGCAAGAATACTGGAGTGAATTGCCATGACCAAACTAGACAGCATACTAAAAGCAGAGACGTTACTTTGCCAACAAAGGTCTGTCTAGTCAAAGCTGTGGTTTTTCCAGTAGCCACGTATGGATGTGAGAGTTGGATTATAAAGAAAGCTGAAGGTGAAGGTGAAGTCGCTCAGTCGTGTCCGACTCTTTGCGACCCCGTGGACTGTAACCTAGTAAGCTTCTCCGTCCATGGGATTCTCCAGGCAAGGATACTGGAGTGGATTGCCATTTCCTTCTCCAGGGGATCTTCCTGACCCAGGGATCGAACCCATGTCTCCCACATTGGAGGCAGATGTTTTAACCTCTGAGCACCAAAGAATTGATGCTTTTGGCTTGTGGTGTTGGAGAAGACTCTTGAGAGTCCCTTGGACTGCAAGGAGATTCAACCAGTCAATTGTAAAGGAATCTATCCTGAATATTCATTGGAAGGACTGATGCTGAAGCTGAAGTTCCAATACTTTGGCCACCTTATGCGAAGAATTGACTCATTAGAAGAGACCTTGATGCTGGGAAAGACTGAAGGCAGGAGAAGAAGGGGATGACAGAGGATGGGATTGTTGGATAGCCGACTCGATAGACATGAGTTTGAGCAGGCTTCAGGAGCTAGTGATGGACAGGGAAGCCTGGTGTGCTGCAGTCCATGAGGTCGCAAAGAGTCGGACATGACTGAGCAACTCTTACTTTCACTTTTTTTCAAACCACCAGAGAAGTCCCAGAAAGGTGATTTTTAGTTTTGCACCAAGACAGATTTTAGACTGGGCCATCCATGCAAAGAAATGAAGTTCTGAAGTTCAAGAGGACGTTCCCCTTTGGGGTTTCCTTGCTACGCTCCCAGGGTGGGTAGAAAGAAAGCATCAGGGAGTGTGAGGCAAGACTGATCCTAAGGTGCTTAGGATAAAGTACAGCTCACACTTCACAGAAATGAAAATTAAGGAGGAAGGGACAGGGATGTGAGCACTGACCCATTTTCAGCTTCTGTGGACAAAAAAGGTCACTATTCATAGCTAGAATGTATTACCAGAGAAGCATAGAAAGCATCTAGCAGTTAAACAATTGAACTCATGCTAGAAAAGTAGAAGCAAGAGTCACCAAAGAGAGCCCAAACTCAGTGGCATGGAGGCATAAATGTAAGGACACTCATCTTTCTTTATAGATAAAAGGAGTACAGTTTTACAAGCAATTTTTAAAAGTGACCTGAAATTCCCTTACTATATGGTGATTTTGTTTCTTCATGTTCCACCCCAATTTTATCTCTCCATGCCCCCATACACACAATACATATATTTACATTTTGCCACTTTTGAAATTTAACGTTTTCTTCAATATACCATCAGTCATCAGACTTACATTCTCAGTGTCTACATCTGGTGGCTATTGTTTCCAATCCCCTACAATTATAAATATATGCCAACAAGCACAGTTGATATCTCAGCATAAGTAGGGGAGGAGATGCTAAGAAAAACTTTTAAGAACTTTTTTTTAAAAAGGAAAAAGTTAAATGTGAATGATTTAGAAGTTACCTTTAAGAACCAGTTGATTAAGCAGAATCGGCTTCTTATTCTTATATATTAATTATGTACATTGGGGTAGCAGTTTGGCCCAGGGAGGATTTTTAATTTTTGAAATTTGTAAACATTTAAAAACACAGAAAAAAACCATAGATGACAGTGAAAAATACACAGATACCCAGAATTAATGAACGTTCATCATTTTTTTTCTTAAATACAAGAATATTCCTGAAAAGTTGATGTCTCTTTTAGGCTCTTATGCACTCACATGGGTAGCCTTTTAATGATTGTAAGGAATAATAAGTCAACTTAGTCCCAAAGTAGTTCACACAAATGGTGATAAAGGACTGATAAATGGGTGTGACCCATGCAGACAGACTTTATCTTTTAATGGGTGGCTATTTCTAACATAATTACAATAAGACTCTGTGTTTGTATAATGCGTTACAGTTTGCAAAGTGCTTTTGTGGCCTACATCATAGAGGGATGTGAGGTAAGCTTCAGCCAAGGATGCTCCACTCCTTCAAAATGGATATGGGATGATGAAGTAGCAGTGGCAAGGGAAGGTACCTATAGGAACCACATAGAAAGCAGGTTTTGGAGTTCAGTTAGGGAATCTTTGCTAGTTTCCAGTACTTCAAGCTCTCCTTACATTAAAACACGAGCAGGACCAATCCCTTCTCCTTGGATCAGTGTGACTTGGAGACAGCTCAAGGACAGACGGTCTGAGACGAGTTGAAACTGAAAGCTCTATTTTACATACTTTACTAACAGAAAATACTCTTAAAGGCGATCAAGAGAGCAGTGCAGGGCATAGAGCATTTCCTCACAATAAAGATGACAACATGCTCCAAAGTCCAAGCCTACTTGGAAGTTGCAGAATTCCATGGAGCTTTAAATGGCAACCCACTCCAGTATTCTTGCCTGGAAAATCCCATGGTGGAGGAGCCTGATAGGCTACAGTCTATGGGGTCGCAAAGAGTCGGACATGACTGAGCAACTTCACTTTGAAAGTAACAACAGGGGTTGTGTACTGGGCCTCTCCAGGTATTCCTTGTAAGGGATCCTGGGGCTACAGGATGTAGGCTGATGGCGAACTCTATGACAAGTGTGGTGAAAGAAACACAGAGTGAAAATAAGAATGAAAAAGCAAAAGTGTTAGTTGTTCAGTCATGTCTGGCTCTTTTACAAGTCCATGGACTGTAGCCCATCAAGCTCCTCTGTCTATGGAAGTTTCCAGGCAAGAATACTGGAGTAGGTAGCCATTCCCTTCTCCAGGGGATCTTCTTGACCCAGGGATCAAATCTGCATGTCCTACAATAAAGGCAGATTCTTGACTGTTTGAGCTACCAGAGAAGCCCCAAATAAGGATGGCAGTCTTCAAAAGGAAGAAAGGAAGGTATTTAGGGGATTCAAGTCAAATGGTATGTGTATACATATATAAAATACATACTGATCCCAGTTTCAGCTTATTTAGAAGAAGTCATCATTTATATCTACTGGGTAGAAAAAGCATAGATTCAACCATATTTTAATGCTTGAACTTATGTGAAAGAAGCAGGAGAAAGACTCACAATAGAGCACAGCATTTGTAATATATTCACGTACATACATTTATATACATGGACATGAACATGTGTAGGTATATATGCACACACACATATATATTTATAAAACAGAACTTTATGAATTGTAAAGAAAAAATAAAAGAATTAGGACAAACCAGAAATGTCAATAAACTCCATAATATACCTCACATTCACAAAATAACTGCCAGTTAGACCCAACATAGAGATTGTAATTAACATCAGTATTACCCCTGTTGTGAAGACTTTCCTTAGCTCCCTTTCCTCCCATTAGAGCTGATGATTTCTCCTCTACGTATGACCCAGAGCACTTTTCACTTTGAGCCTTTTTTAGCCTCAGTCACCATCATCATAGGTTGAATCATAGGTTTCTTTTTTCCTCCAAGTAGGCTTGAAGGATAGGATAAGGAACGAGTTCTACTCACTTTAATATCTCTGGCATCCAGTGCAGTATCTGCACAATGTATACACTCTATTCGCGCTTGTTGAAATTGAAACTGAGCCGTTGTCTCTCACAGAGAGATTTTTGTCTTGTGGAAGCAAAATCTTCTGACCTTCCAGTCCAGTTCTCCCACCTTGGTTCTCTCCTTTAGGCAAAGAATCAACATCTATCAAGCTAAGTTATTTGTCTTCTTCTGTAGGGGAATAAAGATGAAGAGTTTTTCCCCAGAGGCTAAGACACTAGTTTTTCTTACATGGTGTTAAAGGGAAAAGAAAGAAAGACTGTTGGAGACCTAAGACTGACTAATGATTGGAAAACCAAGGAACTAGACTCAGACAGAGGAACAGGACTTAGGAGCCCCTCAAGAATGAGGTTTGGGGAAGGAGAAAGCAGGTATATCTTTTAAAGCAAAAACACTCCAACTGTTTTCATCCCCTATTAGGAAAGTGAAATGTCTTGAGTGATGTTGGTTGGCTGGTGCTATCTGAATCTACTGTTTGTGTAATTATGGGGCTGGTCTTCTTTGGGAACATGGTCTATATTTGGGCCATTTTGAGATTATGGTATGTAGGCACCTCATGAAATGCCTGATGGTGATGATGGAATCCACTGGGGTATCAGCAGGCTTGGTGGACTGGTCAGAGTTTAGCAGTGCACACAATTACCCTGGGGTGTGCAGGTAACCTTCCCATCTCTACTTTTGTCAAGAAAATCAAACCCAGTCCTCGTCACATAAACTGTGAGTGACTCCACTTTTCAACGGTCTTCCTTCTCTGAGGTAAGGAAAGGGATGGACATTCATTCAGTGCCCACTGTATATCAGGAACACTCGTGTATTTAGAAACTTTACAAATGACATGAAGTAAATATCACCACTTTGTGGAGGATGCCACACAGCTATTAAGTGGTAAATCTAGGGTTCAAAGCCTGGTCTAGTCTAGGTTAAAAATTTGGTTATAGTTGATAACATCTGATGTGCTTCAACAGCACCAACAGGCCACAGAACTCTCACACTATTAGTGAATGACCTGGGCAGTTACATAGAAACTCAGAGGTCCATTCCAACGTGGATTTTTTTCTAGGTCTTAGAGGCCCTGTGTTACTTTGTTAAGTGCAAGATGAGAAATTTAGACAGTCAAGACAACAGATCAGTAGCATAAAATGCTCTCAAATTAGATGGAAAGTGAAAAAAAAACTAAAAACAAAACAAAACAAAAACTTAAGTGGAAATAGCAAAAGGCTGAGAGTTTTTAGGGCATAAAAATCTAATTAGCCATGACTAATGTTTTATTGATTTTGATGGTAGAAAAGCAGTAAGTAAAAATACATGAAACAGAAAGTGCCCGTTATGATACAACTCACTAAAATTCAAATGAAGTAATAATGCATCTGAAAGTGTTTTAAAGGCATAAAGTGCTATATAACTGTGAGGGGTTATTTGAACAAGAAAGCTTTTCTAGAAGAAACAGAAACATTGGTATTTTTGCCTCTCCTCTTAGAACGACAGCAGTTTTGAGAGTTGCTCTTTGCTGAAGAAACAACTTATGCTTATTTTCTCAGTTTGGCAGGATCAGGTAGAGAACAAAATTAGCCTTCAGGAGGAGAAACTCTCTATGTGAGGCTTCAAAACTGTATTCTGAACCATGGCCAAAAAGGTTGGTTAGCACTTTTAAAAGTATTTTTAGAAAAAATACATAGTGAATGTGATAATCTAAATTAAACATTAATGGCATGCCTAGAGACTTTGTACAGTGAAATATTTTTACTTAAAAATATCGATTTTTATTTTATGCCTTGTACATATTCAATCTGCTTTCATCTGACTTCTTTCTGCCCTGTCAACACCGTTCTTACTCCCACCCCCTCAATCTCTGGTTCTTTCTTCTCTAGCCTTACATCTCTCATTGTACTTGGGAGAAATGTGATTTTACTATTCCTTTCTCCTAGAACTGTGTCTTCTGATTCTCTGAAGTGTCTGTCAAATACTTTCCCTCTGCGTCTGAAAGCACATTGTGCCTTCTTCCCTTCTCCTTGTCCCCACCAACTTGGAGCTTCAAGTTCCCACTACAATTTCAAATTTAGAATATTTTGCTGTTCCTCCTACGAGGGAGCTTAAAATGCCTCTAATTACACTGTTTCCCAGTCTCTCTTCTCCTTTGCAATTTAGATATAGCACAGCAGAACAGTCTGCCTGACTCTCCTCTCTGATTTGTCCTGTCCTTTTGAACAATTTCTGTCCTATGTTAGTCTTGTCTCAATAAGGGCCCAGCGCCTCTTCCGTGTCCAAAAGGACTGCTCACAGGTAAAGTCAAAGGGCCAAGAAGCTGCTAAACAGCAAGAGGCTTTGCTATTTAGCCAGTGCCATGTTGCTATTCAATTCCTGGATGAAAATAAATTTCAGTCCTATTTACCTAAAACATTTCCTTCTATTTCCTATGATTGCAAGTTCTTATTTCAATCTGGATGTGCCCACAAGTGTAAAAGAAGATAAAAGGTCAACTGTTTCCACTGGTCCAATGTAGCCTTCTTCAAAGAGAATGGGGTCTAGGGACTTCCCTGTTAGGTCTCCACAGCATCGCCTTTTAGGATTTGAAATAGCTCAACTGGAATTCCATCACTTCCACTAGCTTTGTTTATAGTGATATTTCCTAAGGCCTATTGACTTTGCATTCCAGAATGTCTGGCTCTTGGTGAGTGATCATATGATCATGATTATCTGGGTCCTGAAGATCTTTTTTCCATAGTTTTTCTGTGGATTCTTGCCACCTCTTCTTAATATCTTCTGCTTCTGTTAGGTCCATAGCATTTCTGTCCTTTATTGTGCTCATCTTTGCATGAAATCTTCCCTTGGTATCTCTAACTTTCTTGAAGAGATCTCTAGTCTTTCTCATTCTGTAGTTTTTCTCTATTTCTTTGCACTGATCACTGAGGAAGGTTTTCTTATCTCTCCTTGCTATTCTTTGGAACTCTGCATTCAAATGGGTATATCTTGCCTTTTATCTTTGCTTTTGGCTTCTCTTTTCACAGCTATTTGTAAGGCCTCCTCAGACAGCCATTTTGCTTTTTTTGCACCTGTTTTTCTTAGGGATGGTCTTGATCCCTGTCTCTTGCACAATGTCACAAACCTCCATCCATAGTTCATCAGGCACTCTGTCTATCGGATATAATCCCTGAATCTATTTCTGACTTCCACTGCATAGTCTTAAGGGATTTAAGTCATACCTCAATGGTCTAGTTGGTTTCCCTATTGTCTTCAATTTATGTCCGAATTTGGCAATAAGGAGTTCATGATCTGAGCCACAGTCAGCTCTTGGTCTTGTTTCTGCTGACTGTATAGAACTTCTCTATCTTTGGCTGCAAAGAATATAATCAATCTGATTTTGGTGTTGACCATCTGGTGATGTCCATGTGTAGAGTTGTCTCTTGCCTTGTTGGAAGAGGGTGTTTGCTATGACCAGCGCATTCTCTTTGCAAAACTCTGTTAGCCTTTGCCCTGCTTCATTTTGTACTCCAAGGCCAAATTAGCTTGCTACTCCAGGTGTTTATTGATTCCTACTTTTGCATTCCAGTCCCCTTTAATGAAAAGGACATCTCTTTTGGGTGTTATTTCTAGAAGGTCTTGTAGGTCTTCATAGAACTGTTCAACTTCACCTTCTTCAGAATTACTGGTTGGGGCACAGATCTGAAGTACTGGGAGACTGAATGGTTTGCCTTGGAAATGAACAGAGATCATTCTGTCATTTTTGAGATTGCATCCAAGTACTGCATTTTGGACTCTTTTGTTGACTATGATGGGTATTCCATTTCTTCTAAGGGATTCTTGCCCACAGTAGTAGATATAATGGTCATCTGAGTTAAATTCACCCATTCCAGTCCATTTTAGTTCGCTGAATCCTAGAATGTCAATGTTCACTGTTGCCATCTCCTGTTGGACCACTTCCGATTTGCCTTGATTCACGGACCTAACATTCTGGGTTCCTACGCAATATTGCTCTTTACAGCATCAAACTTTGCTTCTATCACAGTCACATCCACAACTGGGTGTTTTTGCTTTGACTCCATCTCTTCATTCTGGAGTTATTTCTCCACTGATCTCCAGAAGCATATTGGGCACCTACTGACCTGGGGAGTTCCTCTTTCAGTATCATATCATTTTGCCTTTTCATACTGTTCATGGGGTTCTCAAGGCAAGAATACTGAAGTGGTTTGCCATTCCCTTCTCCAGTGGACTACATTTTGTCAGAAATGTGAAAGATTAAGCTCTTGAAATATTAAAGCCCATGCCTTGAAAGGACTGTGTACAGTATGTAAGAATCAGACTTTTCTGTTCCCTGGGACTAGGAAGGGTCTGGATCCAGGAGAGCCAGTGAGGAAGTCAGTGGTGAGTAGACTTAAGGGTTTCAGAGAAAGTGGTCTGTGAGGTATACATCCTGCTGAAGAGCAGAGAAGATGTAAGTGTCACGAGCTAAGGACCTATGGCTGATTTATCTTGAGGTTTGACAGAAAACAACAAAATTCTATAAAGCAATTATCCTTCAATTACAAAAAAAAAAAAAAAAGGCAGTAAGATCCCAGAGTTCCCCATTCCTTACCAGCCGGGAAGGAATGGCTGGAGGGAATTCGGCCAGCTGGGACAGACTATAACATAAACTGTAGCAATATTTGGGATAATATGTAAAACTTGCTAAGCTATACTTGTTTTTTCTTAGAATTAACATAAAAACATTTTCTATTAATGCAAAATAGGATTACATTCCATGTTGTTAATACAACGATATGTACTCACAGTCCCTAATGAAGATTACTGTAAATTTCTTCTTTAATATTAATAAGAAATATAGACACTCCTAAAGGAACTGTGGGTTTTCCAGGTGGATCAATGTTAAAGAATCCTCTGCAATGCAAGAGAGGTGGGTTCAGTCTTTGGGTTGAGAATATCCCCTGGACAAGGCAATGGCAACTCACCCCAGTATTCATGCCTGAGAAATCCCATGGACAGAGGAACCTGGTGGGTTATAGTCCATGGGGTTGCAAAGAGTCAGACTGACTTAGCGACTAAAGAACAACAAAGGAAATGCAAAGTTGGTAGCTACTGCTGTTTCATAAGTGATAGGTGAAATTAGAAAGATATTTGAATCAGTGAAATGAACAATGGCTTTAAATCTATCCCTTCTAAAATTATTATTAGGAGCCATTTTTGCAGGCATCATAATTTTTTTTTAAACTCAAGAGTGTGGACTATGGATAGCACAGCTATCATATTTAAGAAACACTTGTACCAAACTTACACTGAGAACTAAAAAGATAGGAAAACTGGACTTCATGTTTGTACTCTAAAATATAGTCAATTCTCATTATGCATGGTAGTTATATTCTATAAAGTTGCTGCTGCTGCTGCTAAGTCACTTCAGTCGTGTCCGACTCTGTGCGACCCCATAGACGGCAGCCCACCAGGCTCCCCTGTCCCTTGGATTTTCCAGGCAAGAATACTGGAGTAAGTTGCCATTTCCTTCTCCTGTGAACATGAAATTAGTGAATAATGAACCACTGCTCCTAGGGGAAATGCAGGGTTAGGTTCATGTTGGCCTCTGGTCACAATATTTTTGTCAACTGAACTCATAACCTTGTTTCATGTGTGTTTCTGTTTAAAGACATATTATTTAATGTTTAATGTTGATTAATTAACATTGAACTCACAGCCAACAATACTATAATTTGTGTCTGAAAGAAGTCTATCTAACACTATTTTCTCCATAAAACACATCACAGTCCCCTTTTACTTAGGAGTGGGAGACAGCACTTTCACGCTATGCTTGAGGGCCATTTTAAATAGCAAAGTCACCACAAAAAGCACAGAAATTTGAAAAATAGCAATAAATAGAGCACAAAAAGGACACTGGTTTATAGTAGGAGACCTAAAACAAGGCCAAGTGTCACCTGTTTGACCTCATCTGGGAAATGTGTATAATCAGCAACTCAAATATTTTTGCTCCTTTGCTCATCTCTGGGAATGACAGTGAAATGCCATGGATATTCATTTTGGCATTGTAGATATATTTTCAGTCAAAATACAAAGCCCTGAATAATGAGGTACTTTGACTTGGCTTCCATTGCCCATAAACCAAATAAACAAACAAACAAAGTCTTTCTTGCTAACAAAATAGGTTATTTACTTTTAAAGTTAATATTTGTAATGTGAGGCCTCATAGAATGCTGCTACTGCTGCTGCTAAGTCGCTTCAGTCATGTCCAACTCTGTGTGACCCCATAGATGGCAGCCTACCAGGTTCCTCTGTCAGATAAGTATAATTAATGCCCAAACTTTGCTACTGATTCTGAGAGTGACCTTGGGCAAAGGGGCTGGATTTTTGTGGGCACCAGCTTCTTATTCATAAAGTGATAGTCTTGGACTATATATATATATATATAAATATGTGTATATATATTCATATAAATAGATATTTTAAAGCTATTTTTAGAACTCAAACAGAACAACAACACACATTTAAATGTGTTTAACATCAGGAAAACATATAAGAAATAGTACTCTGGACAGATGAAGACAAGTGATGTTATAGGAGATTCTTTTTTATGCCTTTTGCTTCTTGAATCATGAAAACATGCTAGCTATATGAAAAAAAGTAAACACTAAAATAAAGAAGAATTGAGATTTAAGAATAAGAAGAAAGAAGGAGTAAAGAAGGAAGGAAGTAGGGAGGGAGAGAGAAATGAGAAATAATAGGCATTTCATGTTCTGTATGGCAAGAGGTGGTCTTCCCAGGTAGTGCTAGTGGTAAAGAACCCACCTGCCAGTGCAGGAGACATAGAGACGTGGGTTTGACCCCTGGGTCACGAAGATCTCCTGGGGGAGGGCGTAGCAACCCACTCCAGTATTCTTGCCTGGACAATTCCTATGGACAGATAAGCCTGGTGAGCTAGTCTATAGGGTTGCAAAGAGTCAGACACAACTGAAGCAACTGCACACATGGCAAAGGGCAGATATTTATATGGTCTTTCCTGGTGGCTCAGACCATAAAGCGTCTGTCTGCAGTGCGGGAGACCCGGTTTCGATCTCTGGGTTGGGAAGATCCCTGGAGAAGGAAATGGCAACCCACTCCAGTACTCTTGCCTGGAAAATCCCATGGACAGAGGTGCCTGGTAGGCTACAGCCCGTGGGGTCGCAAAGAGTCGGACACGACTGAGCGACTTTACTTTCACTTTTCACTTTCAGATTATACTATGATAATTAGGCCTCAAGCTTTTATTTATATATTTTTTAATAAATCAAGTGCTTATTAGGCACTTACTGAGTATGAGGGACAGTGCTAGAACATTATTCTAATTTTTTCCTTATATCTATGAAATAGGTATTAAGTTAAATCATATGAAATTGCAAATATTCACTGATTTTTTACCCACAAAAATGTCAATTTTATATATTCAACCTAATGTTAACATACCCATTTTAATGATGAGGAACGTAAGGCTCACAATCACTGACTGTCCAGTGGCACACACAGCTTGCAAGAGAGACTCCCAATCTGAACTCAGATCTCCTGTTTTCACTGAGTATCAGGTACACATTTCAGGCCATAAAAGTTCTTGTAAAACAAATGTTTAACTTTCTTTACATATGTGTGTGTTAGTCGCTTAGTCATGTCTAACTCTTTGTGACACCATGGACTATAGCCTGCCAGGTTCCTCTATCCATGGAATTCTCCAGGAAAGAATACTGGAGTGGGTTGCCATTTCCTTCTCCAGGGTATCTTCCCAACCCTGGAATAGAAGCCACGTCTCCCACTTTGTAGGCAGATTCTTTACCATCTGAGCTACTGGTGAAGTACTTCTTCAATTATGTGTGACCTTAAATGCCCACCAAATGGTAGAGATTTGACTATAAAAACAAAGGCAAACATCAGGATGATATTTCTGCCCACCAAGGAATACCAAAGACTGTCAGCAAGTCACCAGAAGCTAGGAGAGAGGCCTGGAATGGATCCTTCTCTTACAGTCCTCAGAAGGACGCAGCCCTGCCAACACCTTGATCTCATTCTTTAGTTGCCAGAACTTGAGACAACACATTTCTGTTGTTTGAGCCCCCTAGTTTGTGGTCCTTTGTTACACTGGTGACAGGAATTTAACATACAGCCCATCACTGTTTGAACAATAAAATTTATCCCCCTTATAGCTTCTCATTCTGCTACATTTCAACAAAACCAGAAAATAATTTACTTAAAAGATAGACAAAATGAACTGAATCCTACCCAAGATTATGAAACCATAGCATCAACTTTTCCCAGAGTATAAAAGTCTGATTTTGAAACCTTCCTCAAAGGATGGATCACTCCTAGGCCATCTGGGCCACTGACAGCTGTCCTGGACTTCCTTGCCATTAGTGTGGCTGCTTTTGTGCCATGGAAAAATTAATGCAGAGAGAGAGTTTCTTGGGAGGAGAGCAGAAGTCCCCATTGTTATTTAACATTAACAATGCTAAATGTATTTTGTTAATACACTGGGTGCTGATTATATCTTTCTTTCTTTTGTGCAGGCAAATATGCTTGGGATTATTTTGGACTCAACGTGGGCATGGTTCTTTGTTCATTCTGCTTCATTCCCCATGATTTCCCTATTGATGGGAGAATACTAATGAATAAATATAAGAAATAAATGAAAGTCCCTTAAAAAAATTAAATGACTATGTTTCCATTGCATTATATATTTCCAACAGCATGTTCATTAGCTATTCTATACCTCTGCTGGATATTTTGGGATGTGAACCTTGAAATACCTACATGAGTTCTGTGATGATGATGATCACTTGGTTCTTTGTCTAAGAATCTGTCAAGTATTGTCTCTGGGGACCAGTCAGAAACCAAGTGAGATAGTTCAGTTGAGGGACTTTAATACGGAACTAGTTACAAAGGTGCTGGATGGGCCAGAAAGCCTAACTGGGGAAAGAGGGGAAGCCCAGTGAGAAGCAATAGCAGAAAGTCTCTACCCTCCACCTCTAGGGTTTGGAGAGACCATCAGAGGGATTGAGTTAACAGATCCCTGGAGTAATTTACCCCAGATGTTCCTAGAATGGGAATCACAGAGGACAAGCAATCACTGTGGGAGAAGCTTCCTGATTCAGGAAAGAGGCAAATACCTTGGCTTCTTTTCTTCTGCCTGTGTTCCTATTTTATCTTTTTATCTTTCATTATCCTAATTCTTTTTTGGCATGGGCCGGTGAGTCTAAGAAATGAAATTGGCAGGAATCAGCTTCCTTCCATACAGACAGAGTAAGAAAATGATAAAGAATGAATGAATTTGACAGCAAGTAGGCCAATGACTAGACTTTCCTGGTAGCACTAGTGATGAAAAAAAAAATGCAGGAGACCTAAGAGATTCGGGTTTGATTCCTGGGTCAGGAAGATCTGCTGGAGCATGGCATGGCAACCCACTTCAGTATTCTTGCTTGGAGAATCCCACTGACAGAGGAGCCTAATGAGCTATAATCCATAGCGTCGCAAAGTCGGTCATGACTGAAGCATCTTAGCACACACATGCAAGCAAATGGCCAGCACATTAAGCCCTTAGTACAGTATGTTATGTTGTACTTTGGGGTAGTAAATGGTCAAAACAGATCAGAGAAGACAAAACCAGAGATTGGGCAAAGCCAGTGAGGTATTATAGATACTGCATACAGATTACAGGGTTATGGGACTTCCCTCGTGGTCCAGTGGCTAAGACTCCAGGCTCCCAAATGCAAGGGGCCTGGGTTTGATATCTGGTCGGGAACTAGATCCCACATACCACAACCAAACTGAAAAAAAAAAAAAGGAATACAGAGTCATAAATAGGAGTTGAGTCAATAAAGAGAATCAGCACACACACACCATAAGTAGAGACGCATAAAACAGTCTCCTGGAAATCAGAGGAAACAAGAAGCCATAGATTTTCATGATAATTAGGCCATATCATGCAGATAGAACATCAACACACACAGCGCAGTAACAAGGGGTCAAATAGGCTGACAGAGGGTACAATTCATTACCTGTATTACAGCAGGAATGGATTCCAAATAATCAGTTTGAAAGGTAGACATTCCTGTATTTGCTTGGAAATTGCACTTTGAAATCACTGTATTAGTTTAGTTACTTGTCACTGCTTTCTACGAGAGTAGATTATAAAGAAAAGTTGTAGCTATTTGAGTTTTCTGTTGATTGCAAACTCTACAAATAGGATGTTCCTGTTAGGTACTCACAAGGCACTTATCTGCAGCAAGGAAGGCAAAGATAATGTGGAATAAACAAAAAAAGGAATCATCCAGTCAATGGATAAAATGAAAGTTTACATATAGAGTAATGTAACCATCAAATTTGTCTTACATTTTCTGTCCTTGTATTATTTCTTTTTCATGAGCTTGAGCCAACGCTTTTCTTATTTATTCTATATAGTATCATATGCGAAAAAGATACTTTAACGTGATCATACTACTCTCCTTAAAAATAATCTCTCTGTAATCCACTCCAGTATTCTTGCCTAGAGAATCCCATGGACAGAGGAGCCTGGCGGGCTGCAGTCCATGGGGTCGCTAAAGAGTAAGACACGACTTAGCGACGGACGGAACAAGAGGTTATTTCTGGGGTTGCAGGTGAGACCTCCTGGGGAAACGGTGGAGAGAGTCATGGGTTTCTCTGAAAATTGGCAAATGAGCCTCCTTGCAGCCCGCAGACCGGCTCTTCAGGCTATGTTCTCTGCTCAGCTGATAAAAAAAAGAGAAAAATCTCTCTGGATCCACAATGTTTCTTTAGAGAAAATGAAATGAAAATTGTTCCTTGTCTTTAATTAATTAGATTGAATGTCTTTAAACTATTTTTTTTTGTTGTTGTTAACCAAGCTCTTTTTTGGTGGAATCTAAATTAATATTTATAGGAGATGCCTGATCCACTAATTATACAGACATTTACAATAATTAATGTTTGGAAGAAAGCAGTGTATTTTGCATACTCTCCTTTATCATTAAAATGTACATTTTGGAAAATAATAAAGGAAGCATGTGAATTTCAGAATGTCAGAAATACTAGTTTATATAATCATACACACACACACACACACACACACACAAAGGAGGCCAAAAATCTATACAGATATAATGAGGCTGTTGTAGCTATAGTTATAGATATTAATAAAATCATTCACCCAGAAATAGAGGCATCAAATATGTGCAGGCACAAGGCTAGGCTCTGAGAACATGTACATATACATAATTTCTAGCTTCAGGGAGAAAATAAGCTAGAAAGTCTAAGAAGCTACTACAGAAGCCATGAGAGGTGACTATTGGCAGGGCCCACAGGTGGCACAAAGAAGAGAGGCGACCCTAGGGAGTCATCCGCAAGTTTTCAACCTCAAGGTTTGCAAATTGGAAGCTCTGGACCTTGGACAGCCCTGTCCCTAGCTTTGGTCTCCTGCTCATGGCAAGTTCCAGCCTGGTTTCCATCCTGAGCTAACATCACACCGCTATACACAAAGCTGTGCCTCCTGCTCACCTCTCACTCCCAGAACTCATGGGCACCCTTTATAAACTTAATTCCACCCCCTGCCTCCCACAGACAGACACACTTTGCTTCCCACATCAAACAGGTCATCTAGTGCTGATGACTACATTTCTCAGAAACATCTCTGAACATCTGCTTCTGCTACAGTGCAGGTACCTGCCATTTGTTAATTTGTTCTATCACAATGGTCTCCTATTGGGTCTCTCCATCTCCTGTTTTGATCTGCTCTTTTGCAACTTTGCGCTTGCAGAGTGCTCTTTTTCCAAAACACGTTATTCTCTTTCCTGGTATCCTCTGATAGACCCCCACTGTCCATACACAGTGGCTCTCAGACTTGGGTGTACCCCATTATCATGTTAGGGAACTTCTTTTTCCAACAGATTCCTCTTGAAGTAAAATTTCCAAAGTGGGGCCGTGGCAATCTGTATTTTTAACAAGCTCTTCAGAAGCTATTTACTGTCAGCCTGGTTCCAGTCGAGGGACCAGCGTTTTGGAATTGCAAGATGAAGTCCAAACGTAGCACACAGTGATTCACATGGACTCTTCCCCCGTACACACCCCATATCACGGTCACGGTTGTAACCCACTTCTGAAACTCCCAGGGTTCTTCTAAAGCCTCTGTGTCACTGCATATCTATTCTTCTCAGAATTACATTGCATCCTTTTTCATCCTGGAAAGCATTCCCTAAGCCCTCTTTAAAGCTTTCCTTGATCTCTCAGCTGAGTGAGCTAAGGGTCTGCCTTTGTTTTGAAAAGCCCTGTGCAAATCTCTTCTCGTAGCATACTTTAATTTTCACTTGTCTGTTTCTCTTACTGTACTTTGACTCCTTCAGGGGTGGGACTGCAAATTACTCATCTCTTTAATCTTAAGAGTCCAGCTTTGTTCCTGATTCATAACAGGGACATAACAAATAAATGAACAAATAGACTAACGAATGAGCAGAATTCTGGTTACACTATGGTAGAAATTGGCTGTGTATAGATCATTACTCTTTATGAACTGAATAATTCTATATCTTTCAACAGAATACTATTAAGCAAAGCCAGCAGAAGCTCATCAGCATTTTAGATAAAATGGAAATAAACAAACACTACTACAAAAAATATAATGATTGCTCTCCATGTGCAGGATTGAGGGAATCATTAAACATTTAGATTAATGTATTGTTTGGCAGATGTCCAATGTTCTTTATTTTTCATTTGCCTTTGTGTTCATTTATGGGCTGGCAATATAAATCCTGGAGAAGAAAAAGGGCAACCCACTCCAGTATTCTTGCTTGGAGAATCCCATGGACAGAGGAGCCTTGTGGGTACAGTCCATGGGATCACAAAGAGTTGGACATGACTGAGAGTAAACCAATATAAACACAAACATGCAATTCATCTCTTCCTCTTTTTGCAAAGTCAAAAATATTTTTCAGTGTATTTCTATTTTTTGGCTTTTAGTTGGTAGTGTTTTTGTTTCAATGAACATACCATGAACCCCCAACCACTAAGCAAGACAGACACTTAGTTGTATCAGTTTATAATTTAATGTAAATGCAATTATTAATGGACTTCATTTGATTTTTCTTCCCTTACATTCATTCTTTGGGTAGTAAATGCATATTTTTCCCTTTGCGACTACTCTTCCTCCACTTTCTGGACACATGGTTCTTTTTGGTGAGACTGGTTGGGGACGGGGACTTGTGACCCAGGCTTGGCCAGTTGGAGTCACAGTGAAGAGCTTAGGGAAGATGCCTGGTCCAAGGCAGCTAAGGAGAGTTAGTCCTAGTTCCTTTGCCAAGACTATTGGAAAAGATGTACGTCCTGCACTTGGGCTGATACACTGTTAGAACATAAGCTGTTTTTGCCACTGTGTGAGTAAAGCTGCCTAAGAATGAAGCCAACATGATAATAAGCAAAGCCAAAAGAGAAAGAGAGGCAATTTCTGATGATACTTTTGAGCCTCTGTATCCAGCTGTGACTAAACCGTTTACTGCTTGAGATTTATACTTAGTTGAGCTCTATTCACTCTAAAGAAAAAAAAATCCTTTTTATTCTTAAACTAGCTTGAATTTGAGTTCTCTCATTTACTATCATATGTGTCTTGATCATAAGACACTATATTTGATTTTATAGCATCACTGAACTTATTATACAAGAATTGTGTGGATTTTCAATAAAGCTCTTCTCTTCTATGAATCCCTAGAGATATACTTAAGTAGAAGTAATCTACCAGTTTGTTGTCAGATCTTAAATAAATCATTTAATTCTCTGTACTTCAGCTTCCTCATTTGCTAAACTGGGGAATTATACAAAGTCCCTTCTGCAAAATTATTATTCTATGGAAAAAACACTGACACAATGTTAGAGCAACTGACTGCTATTGAGGATCATAATTCTCCAACCATAAATGCTGCCATGGCATACAGTAAAGTGTCAGGGGCTGGAGGAGGGGGAGGGTAGAGAAAGAAGAAGAAAGTCCGATAAACTTCATTTTGGATAAACCTCAAACAGTCAAATAATTCATTATTTATCACAGTTTCATTATTAGCTTCTTCTGTAATTGGGAGATGAGTTCCAGAAATATGAGAACTGTCACAGGTTGTCAGATTTACCAAAGGATGAAAATAGATGTGTCAGGGAAAAAATGCATTCATAATTCAGTTTCTTCTCATCAAACTGGAGCCAAATGCCCAGTTTTGGATTAAGAGAAGCCTAACATTTTTCAAATATGTGTTTCAAAGAGATGGCAATGCCTGAGACAAATGTAGAAAAAAACAATGACTATTTAAAAACCTGGGCTGCTCTAAAACCAGAAGCAGTTTTAATAAAAACCAACATAATACATTAAACTAAATGTAATGACACAGTGGGTTACACTGCAACTTCAAAGAACTCAGAATGTACTTATCTTTCAGTTAAAAAATAATCAAGTTTCCATTTCCTGAAACATTTTTTTTCTCATGTGCATGTGTTTACATGACTTCCTATGCATCCACACCTAACAAAAATCACTGCAACCTACAATGTGTTTGTGTTTTCTCTCTCAAATTTGTATTTTTAGTTTTAGGTGTTAATACATAGTGATCTGCTCCTAAGCCACATTGAACTTGCTCAGGCTGAATTATCCTAAAAGTTTTCTATGACTATGTTGTGATATTTGCATTGGATTTCCAAGTTGGGTAACTCAGCAATTTTCCTCCCGCCTTATTAGATTTTCCTTAAATTACAAAAATTAATGTATATTCATTGTAATTAGACAGAAAATAAAGAGTTATACCAAAAGTTACAATGAAAAATTTAATCTTCCTTCAATCTCATCTGTTAGGTCTCCATTGCTTCATGTGCAACTTTCTATATAGTTTCTGTTTATACCACATATAAACACATACATACACAGGGCTTATCTTTTCTTCCTTTCTCCCTCCCTTAATCCTCCCTTTTTTCCCCATAGTTTTCCAAATATTGGATCCCACTATAAATCAATGGTCACAAACTAGTGGCTCACAGTCAGAGAAAATATTTTGTTGGCAAAAGATTAGGTAAATTTAACATGACAACTAGTCAATCTAATCACACTAGGACCACAGCCTTGTCTAACTCAATGAAACCAAGCCATGCCTGTGGGGCAAACCAAGACCGGCGGGTCATGGTGGAGACATCTGACAGAATGTGGTCCACTGGAGAAGGGAATGGCAAGCCACTTCAGTATTCTTGCCTTGAGAATCCCATGAACAGTATGAAAAGGCAAAATGATAGGATACCAAAAGAGGAACTCCCCAGGTTATTAGGTGCCCAATATGCTACTGGAGATCAGTGGAGAAATAACTCCAGAAAGAANAGAAGGCTGAGCGCCGAAGAATTGATGCTTTTGAACTGTGGTGTTGGAGAAGACTCTTGAGAGTCCCTTGGACTGCAAGGAGATCCAACCAGTCCATTCTGAAGGAGATCAACCCTGGGATTTCTTTGGAAGGAGTGATGCTAGAGCTGAAGCTCCGGTACTTTGGCAACCTTATGCGAAGAGTTGACTCATTGGAAAAGACTCTGATGCTGGGAGGGATTGGAGGCAGGAGGAGAAGGGGATGACCAAGGATGGGATGGCTGGATGGGATCACTGACTCGATGGACATGAATCTGAGTGAACTCCGGGAGTTGATGATGGACAGGGAGGCCTTGCGTGGTGCGATTCATGGGGTCGCAAAGAGTCGGACATGACTGAGCGACTGAACTGAACTGAACTGAACACGAACAATCTGGACACCCATTCCTCCGTAGTGATGATCTTATTGATGCTGCACAGCCTTTCTAATTTAACATGGTACTTTCCAGTCCCTATTATTCACGCCTCTAATAATCCACCTTTTTACATTACTGGCCTATCACCTATAAGCATTTGTATTTATATCCTCCTGGTATTACTTACCAACTTGCTTTTTGCATTTAACATTATGTCATGGTATTAGACATAATACCATCGATTAGAATTAAATGCAGTTGCATGTAACTGAAAATGCCAAATGATAGTGGCTTAAATCCTACGGGGTTCTCTTTTTCACATGTAAAATAAGTCTGGAAGTGTGTGGGCCACAGCCTAGATGGCACTTCAGAGTCATAAGTGACCTGAGCTTCTCCTAGTTTTCCTTTCCACCTTCCTTGGGACATGGCTTCCAGTCTCAAGCTCAGGTTATCATCCCTACTAGCTAAAAACTCTCATCACTCAATATTGATTTGTGTTACAGGCAGTAGAAAACTGGAGGGCAAAACACAGAATGGTGCTTCTCCTGAATCAGCCTTCTTTAAAGGCATTTTCCAGAAGTCCTGCTCAAATACTTTCACTTAGATCTCATGAGCCACAACTTTATCCACAGCCACACCTAGCTACATAGGAGGTGGAGCAATGTCCTTGACTGGGAACACAAGAACAAGAATAAGATCCAGGTACTGCTATCAGGGAGAAAACTAAAATAGCAACCTCTGCTTCATATCCCTGCAGGTTAGTACAGACATATGGCCGAGACTTGCCAGGGTCCTCTTTTAAGTTAAAAGAAGTTTCAGCTTTAACCTGGTTACAGAGGTACTTGAAATGAAGGTTATATTTCTAACTCTTCAGTTTTAAATAATACTTCATGATCATAACCTTCTCTTCCTCCATCATCAGAGCTTTTTTTTAGGACTCACCAAATGGGATTCCTAAGACTAACTTAAGCAAAGTTTTTTTTTTTTTCCAGCTTATTTTTAATTGGAGGATAATTGCTTTACAATTGTACTGGTTTCTGCCATACAAAAATATGAATCAGCCATAAGTATATTTATATCCCCTCCTGCTTGAACATCCCTCCCACCTCCTACTCCATCCCACTCCTCTAGGTTGTCACAGAGCACTGGGTTGAGCTCCCTGTGTCATACTGGAAGTTTAACAGATACTGGTGGTTCACTTTGCAGGAGGCTATGGCAATTCATTTTTAAGAACTGACACAATGTTAGAGCAACTGACAGACACTGTTCAATGCATGTCCATTTTTTGATATATATTCTAACCACTGGATTTTTTTTCTCTCTTTATAAATGTTGTGAATCATGGGTGAAAAATGATATCTATCATTGTTTGATTTGTGGTTCCCTTACTGTCAGCAATGAAAAGCCTCTTTGTCTATGTTAATTGTCCATTTAAATTTCTTCTGCAGGGAATTTGTGTTAAAACCCTTTGCCAATGTTTCTGTTGGATTATTTGCCTTTTTCTTACCATTTTGACTTTGTCATACATGATATATTTCCCTAATCCCATAATTTCTAAAAAAATCTTTAGTCACTGGAAATTTATGTAACCAAATCTTTCCATGAATGGTGATGGATTTCTTTTACTTAAGAAAACATCTCTTCCACTTCAGATTATTTTCCTAAATTTTCTTCTGATTTTCTAATATACTTATATTTTTATCTTTATTATCCAACTCATCCAGTCAACTATTTGTTGACCACTTATTATATGCCAGGTCCTCTTCAAATTCCAGTGGGGATGTTTTCCTAGTTGGTAAAGACGGATATCTCTTTGGAAGGAATGATGCTAAAGCTGAAGCTCCAGTACTTTGGCCACCTCATGCGAAGAGTTGACTCATTGGAAAAGACTCTGATGCTGGGAAGGACTGGGGGCAGGAGAAGGGGGCGACAGAGGATGAGATGGCTGGATGGCATCACGGACTTGATGAACGTGAGTCTGAGTGAACTCCAGGAGATGGTGATGGACAGGGAGGCCTGGCATGCTGCAATTCATGGGGTCGCAAAGAGTCGGACATGACTGAGCGACTGAACTGAACTGAACTGAAAGATGGACAACAATGCAATGAACTGACATAAAACATGAGGCATTTCATCATAGAATTAAAACATGGTGATGTGGTAGGGTGAGGTGGGCTATTTCAGATTGAGTGACCAAGAAAACCTTCTAAGAGGAGATAAGATATAAACTGATTTGGGAATAACTACTGATTAGGGGAGAAGATGCAGGTGGGAATGGTCTTGGGATGTGTGAGGAGCTGGAAGGCTGATGTGGCCAATGGCTCAAGGAGAGGAGAAAAATTTGAGAGGGAGGCAGGAACCAGAACACGGTGGGTTTAGTAGGCCAAAGAGGAGTAAAGATTTTATCCTACATTGAGGATTTATAGTCCATATGGACTTTTTTATATGTGATATGGTATGTGTGTAGGGGGAGTCTAACTGTCCATTTGCTTTCAAATGGAGAGTTCTATTTTAAATAAACTATTCATCATTTGCAGGTGGTGGTCGGAACTAGGGTGATATTCTACAGAGTCTCACCCCATTTCAAACACTGTACAGATAACATTACTAAATAAAATATTTGTTCAATTGAAATTAAACATAGAACGAGTGTGACTTTTGTGTTGTTTTGTTGTTTGTTTTTGTTGTTGTTTTGGATTTTGGCCATGCAGTGTGGCATGCAGGATCTTAATTCCCTGACCAGGGAATGAACCCATGGCCCCTGCAGTGGAAGTGCTGAGTCCTAACCACTGGATAATCAGGAAAAGTCCCCATGAGTATATAATGTTTTTATCTCAGGGATGTGACTATTCAACAAATCTTTCTAGAACTGCTTTTTAGAAACATGGTCAGAAGCAGTTTTTAAGTTATCTTGAGTTAGTACAGTTCCATCACTCAGTCATGTCCGACTCTTTGTGATCCCATGGACTGTAGCACGCCAGGCTTCCAAGTCCATCAACAACTCCCAGAGCCTGCTCAAACTCATGTCCATTGAGCCAGTGATGCCATCCAACCATCTCATACTATGTCGTCCCCTTCTCCTCCTGCCCTCAATCTTGCCCAGCTTCAGGGTCTTTTCCAATGAATCAGTTTTTTTGCATCAGGTGGCTAAAGTACTGGAGCTTCAGCTTCAACATCAGTCCTTCCAATGAATATTCAGGACGGATTTCCTTTATGATTTTGACTGGTTTGATCTCCTTACAATCCAAGGGACTCTCAGGAGTCTTCTCCAACACCAGAGGTCAAAAGCATCAACTTTGGCATTCAGTTTTCTTTATGGCCCAGTCCACAAATCCATACATGACTACTAGAAAAACCATAGCTTTGACTAGATGGGCTCTTGTAAGCAAAGCAATGTCTCTGCTTTTTAATATGCTGTCTAGGTTGGTCACAGCTTTTCTTCCAAGGAGCAAGCATCTTTTAATTTCATGGCTGCAGCCACCACCTGCAGTGATTTTGGAGACAAAGAAAATAGTCTCTCACTATTTCCACTGTTTCCCCATCTACTTGCCATGAAGTGATGGGACCAGATGCCATGATCTTAGGTTTTTGTATGTTGGGTTTTAAGCCAGCTTTTTCACTCTCCTCTTTCATTTTCATCAAGAGGCTCTTTAGTTCCTCTTTGCTTTCTGCCATAAGAGCGATGTCATCTGCTATCTGAGGTTATTGATATTTCTTCCAGAAATCTTGATTCCAGCTTGTGCTTCATCCAGCCTGGCATTTCACATGTTATACTCTGTGTGTAAGTTAAATAAGCAGAGTGACAATATACAGCCTTGATGTACTCATTTCCCAACTCAGAACTAGTCCATTGTTCATGTCTGGTTCTAACTGTTGCTTCTTGACCTGCATACAGAGTTCTCAGGAAGCAGGCAAGGTGGTCTGATATTTCCATCTCTTGAAGAATTTTTCAATTTGTTGTGTATCACACAGTCAAAGGCGTTGGCGTAGACAATAAAGCAGAAGTAGATATTTTTCTGGAACTCTCTTGCTTTTTCTATGATTCAACGGATGTTGGTATTTTGATCTCTGGTTCCTCTGCCTTTTCTAAATCCAGCTTGAATATCTGGAAGTTCTCAGTTCACATACTGTTGAAGCTTAGCTCGGAGGATTTTCAGCATTACTTTGCTAGTGTGTGAGATGAGTGCAATTGTGTGGCAGTTTAAACATTCTTTGGCATTGCCATTCTTTGGAATTGGAATGAAAACTGAACTTTTCCAGTCCTGTGGCCACTGCTGCATTTTTCAAATTTGCTGACATATTGAGTCCAGCACTGTCACAGCATCATCTTTTAGGACTTGAAATAGCTTAACTGGAATTCCATCACTTCCATTAGCTTTGTTTGTAGTGATGTTTCCTAAGGCCTATCTGACTTCACATTCCAGGATGTCTGGCTCTAGGTGAGTGATCATACCATTGTGGCTATCTGGATCATGAAGATCTTTTTTGGATAGCTCTTCTGTGTATTTTTTCACCTTTTCTTAATATCTTCTGCTTCTGTTAGGTCCATACAGTTTCTGTCCTATATTGTGCCCATCTTTGCATGAAATGTTCCCTTGGTATCTCTAATTTTCTTGAAGAGATCTCTAGTCTTTCCCATTCTAATGTTCTCCTCTGTTTCTTTGCACTGATCACTGAGGAAGGCTTTCTTACTTCCCCTTACTATTCTTGAGAACCTGAATTCAGAAGGGTATATCTTTCCTTTTCTTCTTTGCCTTTTGCTTCTCTTCTTTTCTCAGCTATTTGTAAGGCCTCCTCAAGACAAGACATTTTGCCTTTTTGCATTTCTTTTTCTTGATGATGGTTTTGATCACCACCTCCTGTAGAATGTCATGAACCTCTGTCCATAGTTCTTCAGGCACTCTATCAAATCTAATCCCTTGAATTTATTTGTCATTTCCACTGTATAATCATAAGAGATTTGGTTTAGGTCATACCTGAATGGTCTAGTTGTTCTCCCCACTTTTTTCAATCTACGTCTAAATTTTGCAATAAGGTGTTCATGATCTGAGCCACATTCAGCTCTTGGTCTTGCTTTCGCTGACTGTATAGTGCTTCTCCATTTTTGGCTGCAAAGAATATAATCAATCTGATTTCAGTGTTGACCATCTGGTGATGTCCATGTGTAGAGTCTTCCCTTGTGTTGTTGGAAGAGGGCGTTTGCTATGACCAGTGCATTCTCTTGGCAAAACTGTTAGCCTTTGCCCTGCTTCATTTTGTACTCTAAGGCCAAACTTGCCTGGTACTCCAGGTATCTCTTGGCTTCCTACTTTTGCATTCCAGTCCCCTATGTTGAAAAGGACATCATTTTTTGGTGTTAGTTCTAGAAGGTCTTGTAGGTCTTCATAGAACTGTTCAACTTCAGCTTCTTCAGCATTACTGGTTGGGGCATAGACTTGGATTACTGTGATATTGAATGGTTTGCCTCCGAAATGAACAGAGATCATTCTGTCATTTTTGAGATTGCATCCAAGTACTGCATTTTGGACTCTTTTGTTGACTATGAGGGTTAGTCCATTCTTCTAAGGGATTCTTGCCCACAGTAGTAGACATAATGCTCATCGGAATTAAAGTCACCCATTCCAGTCCATTTTAGTTCACTGATTCCTAAAATGTTGAGGTTCACATGTTGCCATCTCCTGTTTGACCACTTCCAATTTGCCTTGGTTCGTGGACCTAACATTCCAGATTCCTATGCATATTGCTCTTTACAGCATCAGACTTTGCTTCTATCACCAGTCACATCCACAACTGGGTGTTGTTTTTGCTTTGGCTCCATCTCTTTATTCTTTCTGGAGTTATTTCTACACTGATCTCCAGGAGCATATTGAGCACCTATCGACCTGGGGAGTTCATCTTTCAGTGTTGTATGTTTTTGCCTTTTTATACTGTTCATGGGGTTCTCAAAGCAAGAATACTCAAGTGTTTTGTCATTTCCTTCTCCAGTAGGCTATGTTTTGTCAGAACTCACCACCATGACCTGTCTGTCTTGGGTGGCCCTACAGAGCATGGCTCATAGTTTCATTAAGTTAGACAAGGCTGTGGTCCATGTGATCAGTTTGGTTAGTTTTTTGTGATTGTGGTTTTCATTCTGTCTACCCTCTGATGAATAAGGATAAGAGGATTATGGATGCTTCCCTATGGGAGAGATTGATTGTGGGGGAAACTGCGTCTTGTTTACTGAGCGGGGGCATGCTCAGTAAATTTTAATGTAATTTTCTGTTGATTGGTGGGGCTGTGTTCTTTCTGTTTTATTTGACCTGAGGCCAAACTGTTGACCCATGCCTCCACTGAGGCTTGTGGACACTCACCAGGCAAGTCTGGCTGAGTCTCTTGTGGGGATACTGCTCTTTTCTCCTGGTGCACACTAGGTTTTGTTTGTGCCCTCCAAGAGTCTATTTCCCCAGTCCTGTAGGAAGTTCTGTACTCAAATCCCACTGCCCTCCAAAGTAAAATTCTCTTTGCCCGATCCCAGGTTATAAATTTGTTTTGGTTCCTAGAACTTTCTTAATAGTGTGAGAATTTCTTTGGTATAATTGTTCTGCAGTTTGTGGATTGTCTGGTCGGCAGCTCTATGGTGGGGCTGATGATGACCTCCTCCAATAGGGCTTATGCCACATGCTGCATGACCCAGGTCTGCAGCAGCCAGAGCTCCTGTCCCCATGTCAGGCCACTGCTGACCTGTGCCTCCGTGAGAGACATGCAAACACTCAAGGGCCAGATTTGTCACCAATAAAGATATTTAAAGGAATGTGCAACAGGCTCTGAAGGCAAGTCTGAAGGAAACCTTCTAAAAATATTTTGCATGATGGTAGTGTTAAAAGAGTAAGCTGATGGGCCCCAAGATAACTTCTGTGAAAAGAGGGACAAACTTTAAAACTTTAGGTGTGTATAAGTAATAAGTAAAAGAGTCACTACTTCATAATTCAAGCATATTCCTTTTGATCTTTTCATATAGTTGTTTTATAATTTGCAACATGCTTTTTAAAAATTTATGCTTTACAACAACTCTGTGAGTTACATATTCCTACCATTTTTTAAAGATGAAGAAACAGATTAGTTTAAGAAGCTGACATTCAAGTCTCTTGATTCCAAGGTCAGTGCTCTCTCTACACACTATGCTATTTAAGGTCACACAACTTGAGAAAGGAGAAGCCACAGTTCATAGCCATCATTCTTTATGACTACTGGGCTGTATGGACATCTTGACCATTTGTCTATCTGCCTTAATCAACGCTCTCTATAGATTTGATTGGTCTGACAACCTGCAAATAGTCACCTGTGCAACAAGTACCCAAGTTAATTTTTTTTTTTAAATAATATTGTTTCCCACTTTAAAATAATGGAAATGGAGTGCTGTGAATTTCTTGGACATTTTAGGATTCAGAGACATTTGCTAAATTGATGTTAAAGAACAGGAATAACCTAGGAAATCTCATGGTAACCTGTAACCAGTATAGCAGTCAAAATTAAACAATGCTTGTGGCATTATTTGATTTCTGGTTCCTCTGCCTTTTCTAAAACCAGCTTGAACATCAGGAAGTTCACGGTTCATGTATTGCTGAAGTCTGGCTTGGAGAATTTTGAGCATTACTTTACTAGCATGTGAGATGAGTGCAAATGTGCGGTAGTTTGAGCATTCTTTTGCATTGCCTTTCTTTGGAACTGGAATGAAAACTGACCTTTTCCAGTCCTGTGGCCACTGCTGAGTTTTCCAAATTTGCTGGCATATTGAGTGCAGCCTTTCACAGCATCATCTTTCAGGATTTGAAACAGCTCAACTGGAATTGCATCACCTCCACTAGCTTTGTTCGTGGTGATGTTTTCTAAAGCCCACTTGATCATGGAAAAAGCAAGAGAGTTCCAGAAAAACATCTATTTTTGCTTTATTGACTATGCCAAAGCCTTTGACTGTGTGGATCACAATAAACTGTGGAAAATTCTTCAAGAGATGGGAATACCAGACCACCTAACCTTCCTCTTGAGAAATCTGTATGCAGGTCAGGAAGCAACAGTTAGAAATGGACATGGAACAACAGACTGGTTCCAAATAGGAAAAGGAGTACGTCAAGGCTGTATATTGTCACCCTGCTTATTTAACTTCTATGCAGAGTACATCATGAGAAACACTGGACTGGAAGAAACACAAGCTGGACTCAAGATTGCCAGGAGAAATATCAATAACCTCAGATATGCAGATGACACCACCCTTCTGGCAGAAAGTGAAGAGGAACTAAAAAGCCTCTTGATGAAAGTGAAAGAGGAGGGTGAAAAAGTTGGCTTAAAGCTCAACATTCAGAAAATGAAGATCATGGTATCTGGTCCCATTACTTCTTGGGAAATAGATGGGGAAACAGTGTCAGACTTTATTTTTTTTGGGCTCCAAAATCACTGCAGATGGTGACTGCAGCCATGAAATTAAAAGACGCTTACTCCTTGGAAGAAAAGTTATGACCAACCTAGATAGTATATTCAAAAGCAGAGACATTACTTTGCCGACTAAGGTCCGTCTAGTCAAGGCTATAGTTTTTCCTCTGGTCATGTATGGATGTGAGAGTTGGACTGTGAAGAAGGCTGAGCACAGAAGAATTGATGCTTTTGAACTGTGGTGTTGGAGAAGACTCTTGAGAGTCCCTTGGACTGCAAGGAGATCCAACCAGTCCATTCTGAAGGAGATCAACCCTGGGATTTCTGTGGAAGGAATGATGCTAAAGCTGAAGCTCCAGTACTTTGGCCACCTCATGCGAAGAGTTGACTCATTGGAAAAGACTCTGATGTTGGGAGGGGCTGGGGGCAGGAGAAGGGGACAACAGAGGATGAGACGGCTGAATGACATCACAGACTCGATGGACATGAGTCTGAGTGAACTCCGGGAGATGGTGATGGATAGGGAGGCCTGGCGTGCTGTGATTCATGGGGTCACAAAGAGTCGGACACGACTGAGCGACTGAACTGAACTGTGGCATTATAACTTAAGAGTCCTGAAAAGGGGTCAGAACTGGGTTTTGATCTGGACTCTGTACCTTAGTTTCTCTAAGATATTGGGAAAATTATTTAAACTGTCTGGGCTTCTGTATCACTTAGGGCTCTTAAATTTATGCAAGTAATGGAAACTGACTGCTGTTAACTTAGGCAAAAGGGGATTTATTGGAAGGATACTGTAAGATGGACAAATACTTAGAAGGCTAGGAACTGGGTTTGGAACCTGACAAGAACAAAGCACCTGGTCGACCTGCACTAATAGGAAAACAAGAGTACTAATAGGCAGCAACGAATTTAGGGCAGTCAAACAAATCCCACCCATCCACCACTGCTTTCCTTTTCATATTGATCAAGGATCATCCTCAAGAGGCCTTCTAGCTCTGACATCCTCTGCTTCTCAGTATTTGGAGAAGAGTAAGCAAAGAGTTGGACATGACTGAGCAACTGAACTGAACTGAACTGAAGCAGGAAGAGGGGTGCATATGCAAACAGGGTGGTCAGAAATGCTTTGGCCGGATATGCCTCAGAAGGTTCTGCATAGCTGAAGAAGGCTGAGCCACCACAGCGGTACAGACGCTGACCAATGTGGCATGCAGCAAGCAGGAGTGGAAAAGGTCTTAAGCAGGCAAAGCATTTGGGTAGGTAAGTTCTGAGGAACCTCCACAAATGACAGTTTTCACAAGTGCTGGAAACTGAAACACTTCTAACAAGTCACTCCCTTTACAGACGAGGGACAGGTCTTGACTCTGTGAGAGAGACTGCAGCAGGTTTCCTCATGTCTACGGAATGAGATACAGTAACTACCATGAACACAAAGCTCATATTTGAATGTAATACACCAGTATACATTAAACAGTCTCTTGCATCAAACATTGAAAATGGGTAGCCTGTGGGTCAGATATGGTCTTCAAAAAATTAGTTACCAACAGATAAAAATACAGGTATTTCCAACTTTTCTTGAAAAAAAAAAAAAAAGGGAGGTTTTGGCAACACAAGGCCTACATTCTTACATAGCAACAATTTTCTACTGTCTTCTGTGGGCTTTCCATGTTGCCACACCCTCCTCATAGCCCTCTTCACTTATGAGGCTGCCTGGCTGGATCATGGGAGCATTCTAGTTTCTGAACACTGATGTAATTACTTCCATGACAACCCACCCAAGGCCAGCATTTTGGACAGCCATTTTGAGGATCTATTGCTGCGGGCTTCCCTGAGCAGAACTTCCCTGAGTTCAAGTTCCAAACCTCTGTTCTTGAGAACCCTTTGGTAAGATCCCTTTAGTCCAGACATACTACCTGTCATACTGGAAACAATCATTTGCTCTACCCCAACCAAACCGCATCTCCGTCTTCTGTCAGAGCCAATCTTCAGGCATCTGCTCTCCCCCAAAACCTTAAATACTTGATGGTGGAAAAGACAGCAAAGAACCCTCATATACCATCTTCTATGCATAGTGAAAAAACAGAAGGCAACTGAACGAAGAACCATTTCTGTTTGAGTTCTTGGAAGACAAATCTCTGAGGAAAGCTGCCCCTGAGAATTATTTATTTGTTTGTTTATTTCATATGAGTAGCTGTGGATGTGCTGGGCACCAGTGGATGGTAATGATGATGATGCCGCTTAGTAGTCTCCTTTGCACAGATCCAATCCCATCTGGATGCTACTCTTCACATTTTCGATCTCTTAATGCCAACATCATATACGCTATATAAGCACTCACTTCACTCTAAACAACTTTGTAGAATCCATTCCTTACAAAGCAGGCAGAACATTTCCTTAAGTCTCTGATGGATTCCAAGTTGCTTTTAGGCTAAACTTTAAGATGTTTTAAGAAGTCTACAAATCTTCTCATGATTCGATTCCTCCTTATCTCAGGCTTTATCTCCCATTCTGTCTTCTTCCCTGGCTCATTTCACTTTGAACACTTGGACCTTCTTTAAATTTGTGGAAGAAAAAAGGCTCATTCTCACCTCAGGGCCTTGACTCTTCTCACTTCCTGGAGGGCTCCCCTTCTTCCTCACTCTCCTCCCAGTTTCCTATCATCTTCCAGCCCTTAGTTTTTAAATGCTTCCCTGATAGCTCAGTTGGTAAAGAACTTGCCTGCAGTGCAGGAGACCCCAGTTTCATTCCTGGGTCAGGAAGATCCACTGGAGAAGGGATAGGCTACCCACTCCAGTATTCTTGGGCTTCCCTTCTAGCTCAGCTGGTAAAAAAATCCGCCTGCAATGCAGGAGACCTGGGTTCACTCCCTGGGTTGGGAAGATACCCTGAAGGGAAAGGCTACTCCCTCCAGTATCCTGGTCTAGAAAATTCCATAAACTGTATAGTCCATGGTGTCACAAAGAGTCGGACATAACTGAGTGACTTTCACTTTTGTCAGAGAAGTCTCTCCTACCTTTTGTTTCCCTCTCATTCACTCACCCCTCCTCCCCATTTCTCAGCACTCTCTGCATTATAATTTCTATTGCTTTTAATAGTTTGTATGTTTCACCACTAAACTGTAAACTCTGCAGCGCAGAGAACTTGTTCATTTTGTGTCTACTGAATATTAACAGTCAGCATAGCCCCTGCCTTAATAGAATGGGTGAGCAATTCTTATTTGCCAAATGAATGAAAAGGTTAAATTCCACTGCTCAGGCTGGTCTAACCCACTCTATGTTATCTTCTGGAGTAATTAGACATATTTTCTTAGGAAAAATATTATTTCAGTCACCTATAAGTGAATCCATATGGTTTATCGGAAGACAAACCAGAAGAGAAAAAAGCTATTAATATTATAGGTTTCCTAGGTGGGGGGCGGGGGAGGGACGGAGAAGGCAATGGCACCCCACTCCAGTACTCTCGCCTGGAAAATGCCATGGATGGAGGAGCCTGGTAGGCTGCAGTCCATGGGGTCGCGAAGAGTCAGACACGACTGAGCGACTTCCCTTTCACTTTTCACTTTCATGCATTGCAGAAGGAAATGGCAGCCCACTAAAGTGTTCTTGCCTGGAGAATCCCAGGGACGGGGGAGCCTGGTGGGCTTCGGTCCATGGGGTCGCACAGAGTCGGACACGACTGAAGCGACTTAGCAGCAGCAGCAGCAGCAGCAGCAGCAGCAGCAGCAGGTGGGGGGAGGTCCCAGACCAACACCTAGGAACTGGGTAGAAACGCAAATTACCAGGTCCCACTCCAGACCACCTAATCAGAGAACTCAGGGGATGTGGTCCAGCATTCTGTGCTTTTAACAAGCCTTCCACGGAATTCTGATGCACACTTTTAAAAGTTTAAATGTCATTGTTCTAGGCTTTCTAGTTTTTAATTTTTTTTTAATTAAAAAATTTGGTCCTTAATCCGTGGTTTCATCCTGCAACTAGAACTACCCGGAGAGTACTTTTTTCTCCTCATTCAAAGCCACCAAAGGCTTATTTGTGTAAGGTATTACCTGTACATTCCTGTGAGGTGTGCCTTCCTCGTGGGCACAGGCCTGCCCTCCGGGTGGCCTACAATCTAACCTTTGTGGTAACACTTGTAATGTGCCACGTTGTAACAATGCACAAGTGTAACTGAAGAAAAACAAAAACAAAAAACAGTACCAAGGCAGAAGGGCCACGGCGCAAGCCTTTGTTCCTCTCTCCTCCAACGGCTCACCCTCCGTCTGATATAGCTCTTTTCCAACCAGAAAAGGGGCGCTCAAAATATAAAAACGGATGGGTGCCGCTAACAAGGTTTTCAATTAGGCCGTTTTCCTCGGAGCACGGATAGTTGTGGCTGTGGAATGCGATTCCAACGCTTCCTCAACCTAGCACAGACGTAACTGCAACGAAAAACGCCTTCTAGCTTCAGAAGGAGAATTGGAGGCTCGGGCAGACCTACCCGCCCCTACCTGGAGAACACCCGAAGTGGACTACCTCACCTTCGGAATGGGAGCGGCAGCCGGCGGCGCTCCTCAGTGCGCATGCTCTCTCGCCCCGCCCGCTCGGAGCCGGAAGGGGGAGCGCTCGAGGCCTAGGCCTGTCCTGGCCGGGGCGTCGGCACTGGCGGCCATCTTGGCTTCCCGGGGAAAGGCGGTGTGAGGGGAAGAAGTTGTAGGGTGGGGGCAGGAGTGAGGAGGAGGGGAGAGGGAGGGGGAGGAGGCCGCGGCGGGGCAGGGCGGGGACTGCCTGCCTGCCCGGGTTGCGGAAGTGGTAGCCGCTGACCGAGCCTGCTTCTCTCGCTACTGCTTCGGCTTCCCGGCTCCCCCCCAGACGGAGAGGGTGGCCCGGCCGTGGATGGTCAGATAGCTTCTACCTCCCGCCGCCCATCCCTGGCCCCAACCGGCACGGAGCAGACGGCGGCAGCAGCAGCAGCAGGCGAGGAGGAAGATGGCGGGACGGCTGCCGGCCTGTGTGGTGGACTGTGGCACGGGGTAAGGGGGCTGATGGGCGGGGGTGGGGAAACTGAGGCGGAGGCAGGAAAATGGCGGGGCCGGGAGGAGGCCGGGAGATGAATGGAGCGGCAAGGTGCTGCCGCCGGCTGTGTCAGCCCGGGCCGCGCCGGGTGGCGAGGGGTGGGGCCCGCGGTCAGGGCCTCCCTCATCCCCCGCGCTTCACCCTCTGGGAGCCGGGCGGCGGCGCGGGGCCCAGAAACCCCTCGGGAGCGGCTTCCTCCGCGCGACCCCTCCCGGCCCTTCCCCCTCCGCGGTGGGCAGCGCCGCCCGAGGGGCTGCGGGGAGGTCGCTTCCCCGGGCCCCGCGGTCGCGTGGGGGTGGTCGTCGACCCCCGCGCAGCCGACCCTCCTTTGCCCCGTGCTCCTTTCTGCCCGTAGGTTTGAAGACCGAGGGGAATGGAGCGCGGGCACTGGCCGGGCAAAGGAGCGAGAAAAGAGAAGCGCTCCTTGTAGGTTTTGCAAGATTGCTGTGACAACATTCTACCCGGGGTGTGGGTGGGGAAAGGGAAGAATCGGACCCTGAAAATGGGAACCTAGTTCGGGGCTTTCATTGGACCACCCACCTCCTCTTCCTTTTCGACTCCCGGTCTTTTCCATCTCCCACTACGTTCCTACCGGCCAACCAAGTCACATTTTAATTTGAGAGGAAGATGTCATGTGTTACTTCTCTTGCCTCAAAAAAGTCCCCCAGTGAGCAAGCGCGCTGCAACTTCCTTAGTTTTGTCAAAGCCGCTTCCTGCTTTCAGTCTTTTATACCCTTATAAGGTAGTTTTTCGTTTCCAACCTGAACACATCTTATTAGAACTTTCAAAATCAAGCAGTTTTCAAATAGGCTGAGGTACTGGTGCTAGGTATGAATTTCTGTGAACTTAAAAAGTATATTTGCGTTGCACTGAGAGGAGGGAAGGGAAGCACCCAGGAAAATTAAGTTGTATAGGTTCATTCTGTGACCATGTCTTAAGGAGAGAAGGAAGATAATAGAGTTGTAAAGGGAGGTACTTGCTTTTCAAGGAGTTTATTATGGATCTGCAGTGTAGTTTACTAAAGTATATAACGGTGTGGAAGTGGTCGTTCCTTTTGTATTAATAGGCGTTTATAGCACACTTTATACTAACGTGGAAAATATTACCTGTGTTTTAATGCAGAGTGACTGCTTTATGTTTCACTGTTGGAAGTGTTTTCTTTTGTGTTTGTGAATGCTGTGCTGATACATGATTACATCTCCAATTCCCTCAAGTTTGGAGGGGGTTATGAGAAGTAGATTGTCAGCCTTTCTCTTCCCTTTTTACTCTTTAGCAAACTATTGTACTTAAAGGATGGTATACTCCTCACTCAATTTGTTCTGTGTGAAATTTCTCTATAATCTTCATGATCATACCTTTATGAAAGTGTGGCAGTTTGTAAAATCCCAGCCATGCAGAAGGAAATAACCGATTTATTAATATAATAATAAACCAGTGTCGTTTAGCCATGAAACTTCTAGGTAGCTTTTTGATGGATGGCTGATTATTTTTCTTAATCCAGTTTTATTTCCTTGAATCAGTTTTTTTTTTTTTTTTGTCTTCCTTCTTAGTCCAGTTGGTGAGTAGTTTTATGTTTAGGATCAGTTTTAAAATTAGATTTGGCAGCTTGACTGAGAATTTTCAAGTATGTTTTGCTACAGTGGAACATATTGCTACATAGTTAATATTCTGTGCTTTAGTAATTATTGCCTTGTCGATAAAATTAGTGGAGGTAATTGTTGCCCTAATGGTAATATCTTAAGTAAGGTGTTAACTTTTTCTCAGTTAATTTTTTCCCTTTTGAAATCTTGGTTATGTTTGAATTAGTATGCTGGGTATTTCTTTGAGGTTAACTATCCTTAAGTGCCTTTCTGATAGGGCAGCCTTGAATTTAAAACAGACTGAGTGACCATGAGATGTGGGGGAGAGGGGTTCAGTCTATACTTAGGATGCTGCCCATGCTTAGTTGTTGAGTTGTGTCCGACTCCTGCGGCCCAGTGGACTGTAGCCTGCCAGGATCCTCTGTCCATGGAATTTTCCAGGCAAGAATACTGGAGTGAGTTGCCGTTTTCGACTCCAGGGGATTTTCCCCACCCAGGGATAGAACCTGTGTCTCCTGCATTGGCAGACAGATTCTTTACCAGTGAGCCACCTGGGAAGCCCCTTATACATAGGATATTTTTGCTTTAATGATCAGTTATTAATTATATTACTGCACTAGTTTTATCTTATAGGGAGAGGTTGTTAGCTGGACAGTCATGATTTAAATGAAACTGATCTAAGGGTTCTTCTTTCTTTTACCATCTGTCACTGTCTGAAATTCCACCTTAGAGATCCATTTATTTATTTGTTTATTTTTAATTTGATTGCCCATGCGGAATGTGAGATCTTAGTTCCCTGAGCAGGGATCGAACTCTTGCTCCCTGCATTGGAAACTCAGAGTGTTAACCACCAGGGAAGTTCCAGATATACACTTATTGTGGTTTTCAGAAGGCATTTTGGTCTTTCTTGTTGCCTATTAATACAAATCTTGGAAAGTTACACCTTCAACTTTAATAGCATATAGAAGATAGCTCATTGAAATTGGACCGTTGATAAACATCGGTAAATAAGCCCTTAATAGAGAGTTTTATGTTCCAGAGTACTGTAGTTTTCCAGATGCAAATTATGCACCTACAATGTGTGTTCTTTTGTACTTTAGAGAATGCATTCATCAACCACAATTATCCATTTACATAAGTGAAAAATTATAATGAGTTCAGATACTCATTCCATTTCATTATATAAGATAAGCAAAAGGTGATGAAAAGAATGGCCATCTATGAAATTTGGTGGGTTTAGGTAACAAAAGCTGTAAAAGTTAGGAAACAATGACGTTTAATCCCCCAATTTAGAGATCCTCCAATGATCCTTTATTTCAGCATAAGATAAAGAATCATCTAAGCACAGATCATAAAAGAAAGTATCTCCTTTTAAAAAGAATGTAGAAAAAAATACTTCTTTCATACTGATACCATGTTTACATACTTTTGGGTGGAATCTGTATTGGAATAGTAATGTAAAATGAAATTTGGGCACAGATTATTATTGATAGAGCAGGTTGCTTAAGAACTAAGGTGCGGACTCAAATGGGCTACCAGTGGTGAGGAAAACTTTTTTTTAAGCATTAAAAAATATTGTAATACTTGTAAAGTTAAGATTATCCTAAGTTATCTTTTGCATATTTTCCCCCAGAATTCTTCAGCATTCAAGCCATATAAAGGAACTCCTTACCTGCTTTTATTTTGTTACAGCTTGTTTGCAGAGCTGTGCATTGTGAAATTTCTTTCCCCTTTAATGTATTTTCTTTTTTTGCCCTAATAAATACGTGTATTGGTAAATTATTTCCATTAGCAGAGTTGTTATAGTCTTATTGTACATATATCCAAGAGCTCTTGGATATATTCGGATTTAGAATCAAGCAGTTTTCCTAGTTGAGTTAAACTTCTTGGCCATCTTGAAATGTAAGCACAAGTATTTTGTTGGATTTGGTGGTTCATCTTGTAGTCATGTACTAGCTATTAGTACAGATAGGGTGCTCATGTTTGAGAGCAGTGAGGAAGAGCTCAGTGGGTGGAAGAAAATATAATTGGGAAGTCCATGTTTCTTACATAAACTCTGTATGTCGTATGTAATAATAACACTATTTTTCCAGTTGTCTTGAAGAGCAGAAACACAGTATCTAGTTGTTACCAAAACATTCATTAAAAGTCTTACTACTTCATGGGTCTTGTTTTGCATGCTGTTTGCAGTAAACATAACAGACATGGTCCTGTTGAAAAGTCAGATTCTTACTTGGTCTTGTCTAAAATCTCTTTCTCCTTTCTTTTCCTTCCAGTCTTCTTCTGCCTGCCAATTTTGTGTTGGAATATTGACTTTGGATTGGGTATATGTTGTATCTAGTGAACTTTTCAGCCTTATTGTAAAAAAGTTTGGAAATTTTACTTTTAACCACAGAAGGGAAAGCTCCACTAGTGGAGGATCTGTTGGTCAGGCTTTTTACTTTACTTATTTAATCTTGTGATAGCTATTTTTTACCTCATCTTACAAGTGAGAAAATAGGATAAAGAATTTACTTTTTTCATATCATGTAGTTAAGTGTGAGAGTTGCTATTTGTATTTAAGTTTATTATTATTTTGGTATTTAAGTCTCATGTTCTCTCTGTTAATACTGTAGGGACACCTCTTAGGAACTATGTACTTTGATTATTTGTATTAGTAAAGTTAACTCTGTTCTTGCTTAAAGTAATCTTATTTAAAAAATCCTGGTCTTACTAATTTGGAGGCAATGGCACCCCACTCCAGTACTCTTGCCTGGAAAATCCCATGGATGAGGAGCCTGGTAGGCTGCAGTCCATGGGGTTGCTAAGAGAGACTTCACTTTCACTTTTCACTTTCATACATTGGAGAAGGAAATGGCAACCCACTTCAGTGTTCTTGCCTGGAGAATCCCAGGGACGGGGGATCCTGGTGGGCAGCTGTCTATGGGGTTGCACCGAGTCGGACACGACTGAAGTGACTTAGCAGCAGCAGCCTTACTAATTAGAGAAATCTTCCTGTGCAAATCTGACTTACTTTAGATTTTTCTTTTTCTGGATTTGTGAATTCCCCGACTTATTTTTTTTGTCACTTTTAGAAATGATTAAATTTAATCTCCAGAAAAAATTTACTCTCCAGGTTTTATCAGGAAATACTAACAGCTAACATTTACCAAGAATTATGTGTCAGGTGCTGTGCTAAATGTTCTGTGTTACCTCCTTTACTTTTTATATTGGCTTGAGAAGTATTGCCTCCGGAAAATGTAAGTTTAGAGAAGTTAAACTACTTAACTCAAGGTATTGTAGCAAATATCTGTGGTAGAGACACTGTACTATGTAAGTCTCCTTACATAGAGGATGAGCTTTTGACAATTTTGAATCATTTAGATATTTTTTAAAAGAGAAATACATGCTGTTAAAAAAGGCAGAAAGCAATGTAACTTAAGGATTACTTGCACAGGTGGAAAAAGTGGTGGTGTCATATCAAGGCTAACTATATATATACTTAGCAGGAGGCTTTCCTGGTGGCTCAGTGGTAAAGAATCTGCTTGCAGTGCAGGAGACCTGGGTTCAGTATTCTTCCCGGGAGGATCTTATGGACGAGGAGTATGGCGGTCTACAGTCCATAGGGTTGCAAAGATCTGGCATGACTGAGCGACTAACACTTAAATACTTAGCAGGTCAGAAACTCTTGGAATTATAATGAAAATGTGTAGTACAGTCAGCTCTCAAGAATCTTAATGAGACAAGAGTGAAAAATCATTAAAAAGAAATTAGAGGGAGTTCATGTACACTCATGGCTAATTCATGTCAATGGTAACAAAATGAATACAGTATTGTAAAGCAAAACAAACTAAAAAATAAAAATTAATTAAAAAAAAAGAAATTAGAGGAGCTTCGTTGGTGGTCCAGTGGTTAAGAATCTGCCTTCTAGTGCAGAACATTTGGGTTTCTAACCCTGGTTGAGGAGCAAAGATCCCAGAAGCCTCAAGGCCGCTACCGAGCCCTTATGCCACAGTTAAGACCTGACATTCATAAGTAAATAAATATTTTTTAAAAAAGGAATTTAGAGGATGTATAAGACTGTACTTAATCAAATGTTAAGATATTTCCTTTTCTGGCAGTAGTAATTCCTGTCCTATAGGTTAGTAAGGAAAGAAGAATTATTGTGGTCAGGATGAGTCGAGGAACTTGCAGTGAAGACAGGATATAAATTCTTCTTTAAGGATTTGGATTGAGGGCAGGGGAAGGAAAAGCATATGTCGTGGGGAGGGGGGAGCTGTCTGTGTTTAGCCCTCTTGGCATATGTTGTACCACTTCCCCTACCTTGTGGATTGAAGTCTGTAATAACAGTGCAGATCTAGATTATGTAACGCGAAAAGGTGCGGACATTTACTGAGCCCTTCTTCTGTATCAGGTGTTCATTATATGGCAGGAAAGCTTTGATCAAAATCATTTTACTTGATAGGGCATAATAATCTAGTACACAGATGAGTGAATGTTGAAAATAGGGTTTTTAGAGTATTTCTAGAATGGAATTTAGTTGGATCAGGTGGAGATGTTTGGGGTGAACTTACTGGACTTGCTACATAGTAGGAACTTGAATCGTTGTTGAATGAATGAATGAGTGAATGAGCAATAATTAGGGATATGGTTTTTAAAAAGTACATCAGAAACACCTTTTGCCCAGTGGTTCAGAATCGTATGGGTTGGGCCTAGGCACATTTATTTAAATGGGCTCCCTGTGTGATTTTTAAGCACTCCTCTCAGTTCCTGCTTTGCAGGAATTCTGAAATAGGGTGTTGGCAGTGGGAATGGAGAAGAGATCAGTTTGGGAAAGTTGCTGCTTTGTTTGTACCTTTCTTTTGGCAGTTAAATTGTTTTGTGTGTTTTCTTTATGGTTAGCAAGGGCTTTGTAGTCAGAACTATTTTTGAGTTCAAGCTCTACCATTTTCTAGCTGTGTGACCTTGTACACTTCAGATTCTACAGATACTGTTTTTGTCACTTGGAGATCATATTATCTTATGGGGTTTTTGTTTTTTGAGATAATGCATGAAGATGGTTCAACCCAGTGCTGGGCATATAGTAAGAGTTCAATACATTGTAATCATTACAGTTAACAGTTCAGTTCAGTCGCTCAGTCGTGTCCGACTCTTTGCGACCCCGTGAATCGCAGCACACCAGGCCTCTCTGTCCATCACCATCTCCCAGAGTTCACTCAAACTCACGTCCATCGAGTCAGTGATGCCATCCAGCCATCTCATCCTTTGTCGTCCCCTTCTCCCCCTACCCCCAATCCCTCCCAGCATCAGAGTCTTTTCCAATGAGTCAACTCTTCGCATGAGGTGGCCAAAGTACTGGAGTTTCAGCTTCAGCATCGTTCCCTCCAAAGAACTCCCAGGGCTGGTCTCCTTCAGAATGGACTGGTTGGATCTCCTTGCAGTCCAAGGGACTCTCAAGAGTCTTCTCCAACACCACAGTTCAAAAGCATCAATTCTTTGGCGCTCAGCCTTCTTCACAGTCCAACTCTCACATCCATACATGACCACAGGAAAAACCATAGCCTTGACTAGACGGACCTTAGTCGGCAAAGTAATGTCTCTTTTTGAATATGCCAACTAGGTTGGTTATAACTTTTCTTCCAAGGAGTAAGCATCTTAATTGTCAGTTAGTTTTCTCTTTTTATTGAATTGAAAAGTTCTTAAGGAAAGGAACACATTGTCTTATGCTTATTTCCAGCAGGCTTTGTCTACCATAGTTTTTTGCTCAGTCACAATATTTTTGTTGATTTAAAAGATGGAGGTATAGTTAGGGCTTGGCATTTGTTTCTGGTGTATTGTAAATAGGAATCAATGAAGATCCAGATTGTGAGTTTGGAGTGGGACATAAAGGAGTTGGTTTTAAGAAGCTGAGTAAGGTTGAAATTTGCATTTGTGAGCCATAATTGGAAATGTTCCAAGAGAAGTTAGCAATATAGGAGCTTCAGGAATGAAGGTGAGGATTTGGCGGTCACCATTATAAGTTTTAAATTAAAGCTAATAAGACCACAATTTAAAGAGAGAACAGAAAGCTTGAATATTTATCATCTTTTTTTTTTTTAAATCTTGGATATGTGGTCTAGCTTCTTGAACATCACAAAAAGAAGAATAAGAAGCTCTGTGGCTAGACATGGTGAGTGATCGCATCCCACTTCTTATGAGGCAAAGTGCTTAGAAGAGTTTAGCTCAAGGTGGGTTAAATTTTACTCCACAGTGTTTCTCCTAGTGCAGAATGCTCTAGTCTGGGATGGTTAAAATGTTTCTTTAGGCAATATATTTTCTGAAACAAAATTCCCTTGTAATAAAAGCATTGGAATGCTCACCTGCAGTTCTTTAGGAACTTGTAGCCTCTTTTATGATACTGTAGTCTATAATAGCCACTAACATAGAGGTAAGAGCAAAGCAGTTTAGTAATAATAGCATTACATTAACGTGCTTTCTAGCTTACCAAGAATTTAATAATTCATGAATTATTAAGGAATGGTGCAAGATAGGGTGATGTTATTGGATTAATGTTTTAAATTTGGTTAAGTATGGTACCAATTAATACTATTTTGTGTGTTGCTTGTTTGATGTCTTTGTGCTTGGTCATTCAGTTGTGTCTGACTGCAGCTCCATGGGCTTGTAGCTCGCCAGGCTCCTCTGACACAGAATTTTCCAGGCAAGAATACTGGAGCAGGTTGCCATTTCCTACTCCAGGGGATCTTCCCGACATAGGGATTGAACCCGCATCTGTTGTGGCTCCTGCATTGGCAGACAGATTCTTTGCCACTAGCACCACCAAGAAAGTGCTTTATAGCTTTATGCATGCCTTTATATCATAAAATATATAAAATGTGCCTGATAACTGATTAATACCAGTGAAGAAAGACAAATAGTATCTTAATTTTTTTCAAAGGACAAAATTTTATGGAATTTTAATAATTTTCTTTCAAAAGCTTTCCGAACTGTTCATTTAAACATGTCATTCTTATATACTCCTTGCAACCAGGAAGGGAACAGCCTTGAATATATCTGATCACATATTCTTTTTCACTCTTCTTCCTTCTTTTGTTCCTACTTATAAGCCATACCCCAAAGAATATTTTCTCCATTTGTTCCAATGCTGAGCGTTTTATTTTTAAACATTCTTCTTGAAGGCTTCTTGCCCTTTGTGAAAGCATGATACTTTTGAGAAGGATGTCTTTAACACTTTTTCGGTTATAGTAATTAGTGTGAATGAAAAGTTGCTAGAAGGAGGGTACGTCTTCAAAAGGGGAACTAGGATGCAAAATACCTTACAGTTTAAAGTTGGTTTGGAAGCTGTCTAAAAATATAAACTATGTTTTTAATATTGGTCTATGATGAAACACAAATGTTTGCCTACTTAGTTTTAGAGTTCAAAATAATTAAATACAGTGCACTTTTTCTTCTGCTATAAACATTTAAAAAATTAGGTTACTTTGAGGCTATAAAAATAGTATTTAATGTGTATTTGTAACGCTTCACTTACACTTTAGTGAATTAAGAAAAGTGCCTAATTACTCACACAGAATTTTGGAGCTGAAAAAGACTTTGAAAAATAATTTAATCCACTCTTTGTTTACAAATTAAACAGAGGTCCAGAGTTGAGAAATGTCTTTCAATGCCCTTTTAAGGGTTTTATTTGTAAGATAACTTTTTATAACAGTTTCAGAAACCTTGCTAAATGAGTACTATTTATAATTATCTTTTTAAAGATGAGGAATGTGAGGTATGGTGAGCTTAAGTAACTTGCTCAGTTAAGTAGTAGTCTAGAATTGAGCCCTGTGGCAGTCTGACTCCAGGGCCCACTGCTGTACTACCCTAACTTGGGATATATTCAACAGGGATAGTTAAATTGTTCACCAGTTTTTTGAATAGTGTTTAAAGTTTTAAGTTACATATTTAGAAAAGTAAATTTCTACTTTTATTTCTTTACTGAAAAAATTTAAAGGATACTATGTGTTTATATATGATTTCGCTGGGTCATTGTTGATACTTGCAAACTTTCCTAGTTGCGGCGAGTGGGGGCTACTCCATCGCCATGGCAGGCTTCTCATTGCGGTGGCTTCTCTCGTTGCAGAGCACAGGCTCAGGCACATGGGCTTCAACAGTTGGGGCTGGCGTGCTCTAGAACGTGGGCTCAGTAGTTGTGGTGTACGGGCTTAAGTTGCCTGCGGCATGTGGAATCCTTCTGGACCAGAGATCTAAGTGGTGTCCCCTGCATTGGCAGGTGGGCTCCTATCCACTCTACAACCAGGGAAGTCCTAAATTTCTACTTTAGAACTGCATTTTTTGGTGAGTGAGGCAGGACTGTGCTGGGTCTTCCTTGCAGGGCACAGGCTTTCCCTAGTTACAGCCCCAAAGGGTTCCTCTAGTTGCAGTGTACAGGCAGAGTTGCCCTCTCCATCTAGGGTCTTAATTCCCTGATCAGGGATCTAACCCCAAGTACCCGGCATTGAAAGCTGAATTCTTAACCATTGGACTGCCAGGAATGTCCCAGAACTGCTAATTTTGAACAAATATGAAATATATAGGGAGGTCTTTGTGACCAGTTCATTGATTTTACTAACCGGAAACACATGTAAATTACATAGCATAGAATTATTCATTTGGCCTCACGAATATTATAAGGACATATATTGTATTTAACATAATAAAACTGACAATTGTTGGTTAATACAGGACAGCTCAATTAAGGAAATGATGTATAATTACATATAACTTTAAAATGAAGATGAGCATATTTGTTAAGCTGCAATTTGAAGATAAATAATTGATGCATTTAAAAAGTCCTTCCTCATTAATGATGGCATAAAACACAGAAATGAAATGGTTGAACCTAAGAGTAAAACTAGCCTTAGAATCTAGGGCTATAAAAATGATTTTGTATTAGACTCAATACACATTTAGACTTACTACACATTTTGTATTAGACTTAATACACATTTGCAATGTGTTTTAGGAATACAGTTTTAGGAGTAAAGTTTATAATCATAAGACAGTAAATGGTGGACATTTCACTCATGACTTTTTGATTCTATGGTCCGTGTTCTTACCTTCCTACTAGTGTAAAGGTGTTAAGTTTTAGCTCTAGAAGAATTGAAAGAATATTTCTCTTGATATTTAGGAGTCCAGATTCTTCCAATCAACAGTCTTGGTACGTGTTTTTGTGTCAGGTTAAATAGTGACGTTCATGTAGTGAGAAGAGCATTGGAGGAGGAGATTGGAAATGCTCCTTAAATAATTGGTAGTTATCTTTATAGCTAACATTCCCTGTTAACTTGATATTACCTTCTTGTTCTGAAAGTTCCTTAACACTACAAGTATAAAGAAAACCATAGCTAAGCTGAGAATTGAGGAATTATGAAATTTGACATTGGGATTCATTTGTATACCTCTTTTTTCATTTAAAATTTGAAAATCATTTGTTTATTTTGTAAAAATCTCTGTATACGCTTTACTTTGTTTTTATAACATATTAAGGGTGGAAGCTGATCATTCGTGCTGAGGTAAAATTAATTTAACTTTAAATTAATGGTTCTCACTACCAAGAAAATTTGGAAAATGGATTGTACTAAGTTATTAAGGTTTTTGCACTCTAAAGTTCTAGGGTCTAGGGTCTTTTATTTGTTTTGTTGTATGGTTTAAAATTGTTGAAACATTAAAAGTTAAAACTCTACTGCTGTTTTTCCCTTATGTAGTCTATAGAATCAAGTACACCATACTTAGTATAATAAATTCAGTTTATTCTTTTCTGGAATGATTTTTGTCCTAGCTTTTCTATACATTTCATTTTTGAAATGTGATTTTTTTCAAGATTCTCTTTAATATTCTCATTTAATGGTTTAATGTCAGCAACTAATTGAGATCTTTAAGTAGTTTTTGCTGTGATACGTTTTTGAAAACAAAAGAAAAGTGAACCATTGTATTAAGTAAAAAAAAAGTACTTTTTGTCAGCTAATGTTTTTAATAGGAAACATAAATTTTTAGAATTAAAAGTAATACCCAACGTGTGGGGCACTACTGGTTTTATATTACAAGCATCACTGATTTTACTGTTTAAAAATATTTTTTCATAAATTATTCCTTTTAGAAAGATATAGTGAATAATATAACATATACCCGTATTTTGGAGAAGGCAGTGGCACCCCACTCCAGTACTCTTGCCTGGAAAATCCCATGGGTGGAGGAGCCTGGTAGGCTGCAGTCCATGGGATCGCGAAGAGTTGGACACGACTGAGCGACTTCACTTTGACTTTTCACTTTCATGCATTGGAGAAGGAAATGGCGACCCACTCCAGTGTTCTTGCCTGGAGAATCCCAGGGACGGAGTAGCCTGGTGGGCTTCCATCTATGGGGTCGCACAGAGTCAGACACGACTGAAGCGACTTAGCAGATAGCCTATTTATCAGAATCATTACCTGGTAAAATGTTATATTTGTTTCATCTCTTTGTTTTTTAAGAATAAGAGAACGTTATCAGTGACTCTCCTCAAGCCCACTTTTCCCCTGCCCAGAAGCATTTAGGACTACAATAAATTAACCATTTTATGTATAAAATTCTTTTTTTTGTTTTTGCTGTTCATTTCTATCGGTCCAGGTCTTCCCTCACTCCTGACTTGATTATATTACCACTACTGTTCTTCTAGTCACTTTGATATAATTTCAGAAGTGCTTTTAAACCCTCTCTTTTATTGTATTCCTTTCTCAAAAGCAATTTCTAACCTTGCTGCTCAAAACCAGCATTGTAGATTTTTTTCTCATTGCTACCGCAGTCCAGGAAGCTTTTTCTGTATATTTAACTTGCTTCCCTGGGCTACAAAGGAAAAAATTTGGTTTAATTTTTCTGAGTATTATATTGCCCTTATCAATTTCATAAACTTAGTATAGCTTTGTCTTTTTCATTTTATGATCTCTTTAAAAACCACTAGAAATGACACTTTCTTTTTCTAAGTATGCTGCTGCTAAGCTGCTGCTGCTACGTCACTTCAGTCGTGTCCGACTCTGTGTGACCCCATAGACGGCAGCCCACCAGGCTCCCCCGTCCCTGGGATTCTCCAGGCAAGAACACTGGAGTGGGTCGCCATTTCCTTCTCCAATACATGAAAGTGAAAAGGGAAGTCGCTCAGTCGTGTCTTAACTCTTTGCGACCTCATGGACTGCAGCCTACCAGGCTCCTCTGTCCATGGGATTTTCCAGGCAAGAGTACTGGAGTGGGGTGCCATTGCCTTCTCCGTTTTCTAAGTATAGGAAAGCTTAAAGAAGAGTCATGATTTCACTACCCAGGTAACCCAGTGACATGTTTTAAATTAAAGTAATATATATGCCTGTCTCTGTGCGAATTATCTCTGGAATACATAAATGATTGACTCTTGGGGTCACAACAGACTGGTTAGTAGATCAGCCTTGTGGGGAAGCTTTTTGTGTGGTAGAGATACTATAGTACTTCCTGGTTTATTTATTAAAATTTTTATCATGTGCTAGTGTTACTTATTCAAAAATTCTTTTAAAAATAATTTATGTGTATGGTTAGGACTATTTAAGACAAGTGTTAATTTGAAAAACAAAATTCTGACATCCTGCTATCTGTAGGTAATCAGACTTTACTATTTCTTCTGTAGACTTTCAGAAGAAATTGTGTATGTATATGCTAGCACTATATAATAGAATTATTCTTGATGTGTAATTTTATTTCTACTCTACATGTATATGTAAATTTTTGTTTACAGTTGACAAAAATACTTGACATGAAAATATCAGGATATTCACAACATGTATTTTCCCCTGTTTAGAACTAGGTTTGAAAGTAATTTTGAGACATTTTAAAGTAACAGTGTAATGTAATTAACACTAAAATACATACTTATGTACATGCACAGGCGCATGCATACACACACACCATTTATTAAGAAATAGCAAGTTAGAAGGCTTTAGGACTCTTACTAATTTGCTGGGAATCATGCTGTGAAAATCAAATGTTTCCAAAAGGACTGATGAAAATGGGAGATTTGAAAAGGAACTTTGAAGAAAGAAATGATTAGGATAAAACAAAAACAACAATGAAAAGAGGATAGAGCATTTATAAGTGCTAGGATTTATGTTTCTTTTCCCAAATACAGTTTTCAAGACTTTATAATATTCTTTCGGCTTCAGACATAACAGAGTGTATTGCAGGAGTTGAGGATTAAGAAAGTGAACTGTGGGTATCTAGATGAGTCTGAGAAGGTAAATAGGCATCAGATCATACATAGCTTGTTGAGGAGTAGTCTTCAAACCAGTGAAATTCATTGAGGTGTTCTAAAAAGCAGAGCCTTGGATTTTTGTACTGTTAATCCATGTATGTGTGTGCAGGTCGCTCAGTTGTGTCCAACTCTTTGTGACCCCATGGACTACATAGTCCATGGAATTCTCCAGGCCAGAATACTGGAGTGGGTGGTCTTTCCCTTCAAGGGATCATCCCAACCCAGGGATCAATCTTGGGTCTCCCCCATTGCAGGCGTATTCTTAACCATCTGAGCCACAAGGGAAGCCCCTGCTAATCCATGCTTGACATTTAACTGTTAATAGGCACATACATTTAAGACTGTCACATCTTCTTGATGAATTTTTTGCTACATTATCATAAAATTTCTTTTTATCTTTGGTATTACTCTTTTTTCTTAAAAGTTTCATAAGATGTTAATATAGCCACTTTAGACTTATGCTTACTATTTGCCCTTCATCCATCTTTTTAAAGTGTGTACCATGCAGACAATATATACTTGGGGCTCCCTCTCTCTCTCTTTATTCCTTTCTTCTCTTTTTCTTTCATCTATTCTGATTGTCTTTCCCCTTTAATTGGAGAATATAGTCTATTACATTTAATGTAACAATTAGTATAATTGGATTTGGGTATGCCATTTTACTTTTTACTTAGAGTGAATAATTTAAAACTTTATGCAGAGTAGAACCCTTGCATCTCTGTAGATTTATCATACTAACTCTCTTGCCATTCCCTCTACCTTACTGTCTTTCTATGGTATAGTTATCATAGGTGTTACATCTACATATATAACCCCACAAGACAATTTAATTTTTGCTTTAAATACTCAAAAGTATGTCAAAAATTAAGCAGAAAAAAAGTCTCATTTACCAGTTTACCATTTCTAATGTTTTTCGTTAATACCACAGTTTCCCCTCTGGTGTCATTTCCCCTCAGCCTGAAGAACTTTCTTTAGCTCAGGTTTGATGGCAGTGGGTTTTCTTTTACTAGAAAAATGTCTTTATTTCACTTTCATTGTTGAAGGATATTTTCACTCTTAAAGATTTATGGATTGACTGTTTTTGTACCTCTTTCAGACTTAAGGAATATTACTTCACTGTTTTTTTAATTCCATCGTTTCTCATAATAAGGTGCTGGTAATTTGAATATTTTGTTCCTGTTGTTGGGGCATTTTTCTCTGGCTGCTTTTAAGATTTTTCTTTATCTTTGATTTTTGGTAGTTTAATTATGACATCCCTAAGGTTTCTTTGTGTTTTTTTTTCTGTGTTTCTCCCCTCCCTCTCTTCCCCTACCCACTCCCTCCCATCCTCCTCCTTCCCATTCTTCAGGAACTTCATGGTGTCACCTTTCATTTTTTGTTCCCTAAGTCTCTGAGGTGTTTTTTTTCTCTTTGTGTCTATCTTTTTAATGTTTTTCCTCTCTCTTTTCAGATTGGATAATTTTTTACTGATCTGCCTTTAAGTTCACTGATTATTTCCTCTGTTGCCTCTATTTTGTTTTGTCCATTCAGAGAACTTTTTGTACCTGGCATTGCATTTTTCAGTTCTGTTATTTCCATTTGCTCTTTTTATAGTTTTAGAGTTTCTTTGTTATTTATTATCAGTCATTACTACTTGATTTTGATGGTCACAGCTGCTTTCATGGCTTTATCTGATAATTCTAACATTGGATTATTTCGTCTTTTGTTGAGTGTCCTTTCCTTGGAAAATGGGTTACATTTTCCTGATTCTTCAATTAATAGAATAATTTTGTGTGTATGAATTAACCGACCTTTTTTTTATTTGTTCTTGTGTTGATGAATATATGCTTTGCTTCCAATTGGGGGCCATCACAAATAATGCTCTTGTGAACAAGTGTGCACATATCTTTGTGTGGACATATTTTTATTTTTCTTGGGTGTATACCTAGAAGTAGAATCGCTGGATTGTATAGTAAATGAATGTTTAACTGTTTTCTAAAGTGGCTGTTTAGAAATGATTTTGATTTTCTGTCATTTCAACTAGAAATGTATGAAATTTATCTCAGTGTACTTTTAATTTGCTTTTCTTTTTTTAAGCCCTGTGGAATTGAGCATCTTTTTGTTTGTAGCCATTTACAGTTCTTTTTCTTAAGTGGTTAGTGTCTTTTACCTTTCCTTCCTTTATTTCCTCCTACTTTCTTTCCCTTGTTGTCATCAGCTTCTAGTTTTAGTGTTTACATGTGGTGAAGTCGCTCAGTCGTGTCCGACTCTTTGCGACCCCGTGGACTGTAACCTACTAGGCTTCTCTGTCCATGGGATTCTCCAGGCAAGATTTTGAGTTGTAAGTGGTATAAGATTAAAGTCCGTGTTCATTAATGGATATCCAGTTTTCTTAGCACCATTTCTTGAAAAGACTGTCCTTTCACGGAATAGTTTTGGCACCCTTGTCAAAAATTATTCAACTGTATATGGCAGGGTTTATTTCCAGTCTTTGTTATATTCCAGTTGGTCTATATGTCTGTCAGGCCACACAGCTTTGGTTCCTATAAGTTTGAAATCAGGAAGTGTGAGACCTCCAGCTTTGTTCTTTTTCAGAATTGTTTTAGCTATTCATAGTCCCTTGAGATTCCATGCAAATTTTAGAATAGGTTTTCCATTTCTTCCCCCCAAATTTTTGGAATTTTGATAGCAATCACATGGATCTGTAGGTGAGTTTGAGTAAATAGCTTGCTGTTTGCAAGTTTGACCCATGTCTGAGTCCTGTACCAAATAATGTTATCCAGATGGCAAATTTAAAAAAATCCCAGCTATTTAATCTCATGTCTGTCTGAAGGAAGATTTTTTTTCTGAAGATGTTACCGAGCAGTGAGGCCAAATGAACCAAAACATTGAGTTTGGAGCAGAGAAAGGTTTATTGAAGGGCCATGCAAGGAGACTGGTACCTTGTGCCTCCCAAACCCTCAACTCCTTGAAGGTTTTCCACAAAGCACTTTTAAAGGCAAAATGATGGAGTGGTATGTTGGCAGCTGTTCACATATGTCAGGTTATTTCTGTAAGCCTCTAATAAGACCAAGATTTCTGCAACTTTTTATCTCTGTATGAATTAGGAGGTACTATACTCTAAAAGGTCAAAGAAGCCTTGAGAATCTGTTATCCTGTGTATTTCAGATTATAGACAACGTTTTTTTATTTTTACAAAAGTGCGGAGCTAGCATGACTAAGCATAGGAAACAAAGCACAAAGATTAATAAAGTATATACAAGGAACATCTCTAATATGGAGTCAGATTTGTTCTTTCCTGTTACAAGGGAAGTTTAGAAAGATTTTGATGTGTGTATGTGTGTGAATATTTGAAGTTTAGTATAATTTAGTTAACTGTTATTTTCTTAACATGCTTAATTATATAAGTGACTTTTTGAATACCCCAAAAACTTAGTAGAAAATTGCAAGGGCTGTGGAAAAATAAAGTGTACTGACAGAATCTATGAATTCAAAACAAAAATTTACCTTGTAAACATAAGGTTAGAAATGGTGTATTGTGATATTTGGTCAGTATTTGTTTTTAAGTCTGAGGAACAGTATTATAACTAAGAGAGGAACGTATGTATGCCTAGAGAAATTTTTTTTCAAACGTTTAACTTTTTATTTTTTATTGGGTCCAGAGAAATTCTTAATATGAAAAAGTTTGATTTGAAATGTTTCCTTTCCTATAAAAATTGAATTAGTTGTGAGAGAGGAGTTTCTTTGAGTTAGAAAAAAAATGAGAGCAACTCTTTGGTATCTACTTATACAATGTTTCTTCCCTGGTGACTGGAGAATTTGACAGTTCATTGTAAAAATACCTTAAATCAGTCATTTCAAGTGTAAAACCTGATAATATTTAATATTAAGTTAGGTTAATGAAAAGCTAGTTTATATTTGAAAGTTCTAAACAAATTTAATAAAGTCTGTCCTAATTTTTTTCTTATATTTATATAAAGAAAATTTAAGTGAAGTTTTAAAGCAAACCTCTTACAGCTATATTCTCAGATCCCCTCCAGTTTATTTATATGTGCTCTACATATATCACTATATCTTGTATGCATTGATATGTAAAGGGTTGGAAAGCTTTTTAGAAGCTAAACAAGTTGTAAAATTACATAAACTAGGACATTTCCCCTTATTTTCTTAAAAATGGGTGAAAATACTGTCCTCTATGATAATCTCAAATATTGTTATATAGTGGTCTATATCTGGTATATCTAGACTAGACGATTTTGTTCTTTGGGGGTATTATTTAAATCCAGGGCAGTAGAACATTGTGTATGTGTGTTCAGTTGCTCAGTCATGTCCTACCATTTGCCATCCCATGGACTGTAGCGCCCCCCCCATGTTCCCCAGGACTATAGCCCCCAGGCTCCCCCAGAACTGTAGCCCCTCAGGCTTCCCTAGGACTGTAGCCCCCCAGGCTCTTCTGTCCTTGGAATTTTTCAGACAATACTGGAGTGGGTTGCCATTTCCTACTCCAAGTAGAACATTAGTAAATGTATTTGGCTGCTGTTCCTCTCATTCCCCCAGTTAAAAAATTATTTTGCTAGATTGTTTTAAATTTAATAGAAATGATTAAATGTTACGGTGTAACCATATAGTTCATATATTATCTGTAGTTCCATTCATGTTGGGGGAAAGAACATACTTGTTTTGATTATGTCTTGACTTTTGTATTAAGTTTATTATATCCTTTCGGTGTTTGTTTTGAGAGTAGATTATTGCTGAATATGCTCAACCTGGGAGATTTTTACTTCCACCATGGATGGAGTATTGATTTACCTGGTGAACTTGTTAAATGGAAGTTTCTTATGTAATGTGGTTTCTACTTCAAGTTTCTTACTGTTACTCTTGGGAAATGGTATTTACACACATAAAAATAACATAGGCTTGTATATATATGTTCATCAAGTGATTGAGAGAAGTTTATTGAAGGAAAGGATGACTCTTAGTTAAAATGATCAGGAAAGGCTTCATGGAAGACTCCTAAGCTGTGATCTGAGGTTTTTGAGAGGGTGCAGCGAGAGCACAGATAATATGTGAGAGGAAATGTGCAAGTCATGTAGGAGAAAATGAGTAATAGGTACAGTGGGCTTTGAGTTGGGTTCATGGAAGTGATGGGAGACACTTTTAAAGTTGAATTGAGGATTATTTTGGACAATCTTAATACATAATTTTTTGTCTACAAGGTACTTTACGATCTATTTACGTGGATCATTTTATAGACGTAGAAACAAGTTATTAATCTTGTGCGTCATAGAGCCTCATTTGAAGATTTTTGTTAGGTAGTGACTTTTTAGGGAGATTATCCTCCTTTGTCAGGGTCATAGAACTGGAAGGAAGTCATTCTGTTCTGTTAGGGTACTGTTGTGTATAATTGCTTGAACAGCTTTGGGAATAAAATGGAAGGGACTGGATGAAAGAATAATTAGTATTCATTTTTCCACTGTGACAGTAGTGTCTTTTAGGGTTTTATAGCCTCAGGCAAGAGTACTGGAATGGGGTGCCACTTTTTACTTTCCTGCATTGGAGAAGGAAATAGCAACCCACTCCAGTGTTCTTGCCTGGAGAATCCCAGGGATGGGGGAGCCTGGTGGGCAGCCGTCAGTGGGGTCGCACAGAGTCGGACACGACTGAAGTGACTTAGCAGCAGCAGCCTCAGGCAGCTTTAGACTGGCTTGTTTTAACCAATCTTTGTTTTGATAAGGTTAAAGTAGTTCTTTTTTTTTCCACTGTGGATGGGGTGGGACAAGATATATATACTGTTGGTCCTCTTCCTTTCAGTGTCATGGTAGCCTCTACTTTATCCAGTACTGCTTCCTAGGTGGTGCAGTGTAAAGAATCTGCCTGCCAATGCAGAGGTGGTTCGATTCCCTGGGTTGGGAGTATCCCCTGGAGTAGTAAATGGCAACTCATTCCAGTATTCTTGCCTGCAAAATTCCATGGACAAAGGAGCCTGCCAAGCCAGCATCTGTGGGGTCACAAAATGACTGAGCACACACACAGACCCTCTTACTTCAAGTAGGTTACTGTTAGTTTTAGTGAGTTCAGTGGGGACAGATTATTCATATTAGTTGATGGTGGTTTTGTGCGTTTGAATAATTCTTACTTTTTTGTACCCAAACCAGAGGGTGTGAGCAACTGGTTCAATCATGCTGACCTCCATCTATTACAGGAGTTCTATACTACCATAGTTGAAGGTTTTACATTAAGAAGAGACTGATTTGGAAGTATAAAAAATGTGGGCATTAGCCCTCTGCGACAACCCACACTCTTATTTGTGGAGTATGTTTTTCCCAAGGCCAGTCTTGGCTTATGAGATGGCTCACACCCTGTCTGGAGTATGTTTCTCTCTAAATAAATCCACTTCTTACCTTTAAAAAAAAAAAAAAAGGCAGTGAAAGCATTGAAAAAATAGATATAAGCACTAATCTGAAAAATCTACAGACTAACTTTCATTTATGAATACAGGGATAATTTGTATTGTAGTGATAAGCTGAAGAATTGATGCTTTTGAACTGTGGTGTGGAAGAAGACTTGAGAGTCCCTTGGACTGCAAGGATATCCAATCAGTCCATCCTAAAGGAGATCAGTCCTAGGTGTTCATTGGAAGGACTGATGTTGAAGCTGAAACTCCAATACTTTGGCCACCTGATGCGAAGAGCTGATTCATTTGAAAAGACACTGATGCTGGAAGGGATTGGGGGCAGGAGGAAAAGTGGACAACAGAAGATGAGATGGTTGGATGGCATCACTGACTCAATGGACATGACATGGGTTTGGGTAGACTCTGGGAGTTGGTAATGGACAGGGAGGCCTGACATGCTGTGGTTCATGGGGTTGCAAAGAGTCAGACAGACTGAGCAACTGAACTGATAAGTATTTAAAAGTTCAGATATCTGCATGGCCTTTATCTTATTATTGGGGAAAGGAAATTTTGGAGAGAATGCACGAAAAGAGTAATTAGAGTTGACGTGTATTGTGTGTCCTTTATGACAGGTGCTGTGCTTAATGGTTTACCTTGTTCTCCTGTTAAATAACCTGAACAGTCATGAGTTAGTGCTCTTTATTTTACAAATGAAGGAATTAAGACTTAGGAATTATTAGTAAATGATACTTGTACTCACTAGGGGAGAGGTAATCAACTATGTGGGAGGTTGTGAAAGTTTTCATATAAAAGCAATGGTATATAACCCGGAACAGTGTTGACAGTGGCCCTTTGACATGGCATGAATTGGTCTTTTTGGAAATTGTTAGTATTTTTATGGTTTGGTAGTGTGGTGTGGTGTGGTGTCAGGGCTGCTGGAAGACGTTGTCAGGATCCAAATATTAAAGGGAGTCTTTTGTATGTCCTTCAAAGAAGTTTTATTTATTTTTATAACGTGTACAGTATGGAATCTCTGTAGAGATTTGCTTAGTGGAGCAGTATCACATTTTGAACAGTTTATGTTTTCCCCTTATTTTTAATGTTTTAGTCTGTTTAGCACTTTCAGATCTTGAACTTAATTTGGGGACTAAAATGTACCTCAAAGAGAGATCTTCCCATCATATTAAAAAATATTTCTGCTGAAACTATTAAAATGCAAGAATATCACAGTAACTTACCTGCCTACTGTTTAGCAGTGTGTTTGAATATGGAGTCAAACTCTGTCTGTGGAGTGTGTTTCTCAAAATATTTTAATGTAATACTTTCTTTTTAAAGCCTGCTTATAGCCAGAAAATGTCCAGCTGTCTCCTAAGTAGCCCCCAACATGCTGCTTGTGGAAGCTCCGCTTTTCTAGACATGCTTGTTATTATTTTGTTAATGTAAGATGTTGTTGATTAGTCGGTAAATCACGTCCAAGTCTTTTTGTGACCCTATGGACTGTAGCTGGCTAGGTCCTCTGTCCATGGGATTTCCCAGGCAAGAATACTGGATTGGTTGCCATTTTCTTCTACAGGGGATCTTCCCGACCCAGGGATCGAACCCATGTCTCCTGCATTGCCAGGCTGATTCTTTACTGCTGAGCCACCAGGGAAGCCATTGTAAGACTGTAGGTTGAATCTATTATGGCAAACACTATAAAATTTACATTTTTTTTGAATAGTAATGAATTTAAATTGTATGAAATAATATGTGATTAAAAAAAAAACTTTTCACCCTTGCCTGTTACTTAGTTCTGTTCTCTAGAGACAACCAAAATTATGGATTTCTTAATACTCTTCCAGAGATATTCTCTGCTTATACAGCAAAATATGTTTTACCTGTACCCTTTACTTTTTTACAAATGTCACATTGTTCGGTACCTTGCTTTTGTTCAGTTAATAAAAGCATTTTGGAGATTGTTCCATATCTGTACATAAAGAGCTTTTTCAATCACTTTTTCAATAGCTACCTAATATTCTATGGTTTAAATATAGCATATTTAATTAGCTTCTCATTTGATGGCTCTTTATTTTCATTTTTGCTATTATAAGCAAGATTGTAATGAAATGCCTTATTATATGTTATTTTGTACATTATGAATATCCCTATAGGATCAATTTCTAGAAGTACAGTTTCTCGTGAAAAGCTATGTGTACTCAGTTACTCAGCAGTGTCCGACTCTTTGTGACCCCATAGACTCTAGCCCTTGAGACTCCTCTGTCCATGGGATTTTCCAGGCAAGAATACTGGAGGGAGTTGCCATTTCCTCCTCCAGGGGATCTTCCTGACTCATTCCTGCATTGAGAGGCAAATTCTTTACCATTGAGCCACCTGGGAAGAAATGGGACAAAGAAAGACCCTAAAGCCCCATAGACTCCTGCTTAGTTTTAATGACTTATAGCCAGGTAGCCAGTTGCCTAGCTTTATAAAAAGTAAGATTGTAGTTACTAGCTGCCAGCAGATACTGTTTGATAATGTCCAGTGGCATCCAAGCTGACACGTCTCAGAAAACTCAACTCGTTAGCAATGCAAAGACTAGTCTGAAATTACACCCATTTTGTCACCTCGTTATTTCCTTGGATGTCTGAACCATAGTTGCTCTGTTTTGACTTTTAATATTTTTCTTATTAGCAAAGCAGATATCATCTTTAACAATGTTAGTGTTTCTCTGTGTGTGAGAAGATGCAGGAATTGGGACTCATAATATCTTTTCCTGAAGATATCCAACTCTCTGAAGGCCTGTTCTGCCAGCTTTTCCAGAGCACAGAGTGCCTGATTCCTGATCTCCACCCTAATCTTTCAGTGATGTTGAAGGTCAGCAGCTGCAGTGGCCATGATTTAATCTTTGTAGAGGTAGATGGCAGTTGTCAGTTTCCAGTTGGCAGGGTCCCTTCATGTCATAAATTTGACCGTGATTTGAGGCTGCCGTTTCGTCCTGTTGGGCTGAGAATGCTCATTCCCAAGTCTGGCAGAGATATTGCTTATAGGCCACTCAGTGTGCTCTTACTGGACTAGGTCATAAAACAGTATCCAAAATTCTCTGGACCGCCTGTATTACTAGCCTCTCGATCCAAGAAAATATTCCCTCTTGTTGCTTCTTCCATATCTAGAGTTTCACTGTCAAAATCATTGATCTTATATGGAGCTATGTATTATTTTATCAGAGGCTTAATCACCCATTTGGTAATATAAGAGATAGCAGTTTTGTAAAACAGTTGAAATACAAATAACAAATAAAAGCTATGGGTACTTATAATTTTGAAAGTAGAAATGTTTAGATAAATTGAAGCTATGAGATTTTGTATAGTAATCACCCAGAATGGAATCTTACTTTATAACAAATAGAAATCTAAGAATTAAATTCATAATTGCCAAGATATTAGTGAAATACTTATAAAATTCTTTTTGTTTTTCAGGTATACAAAGTTAGGATATGCTGGAAATACAGAACCACAGTTTATCATCCCTTCCTGTAAGTATTTCTTTTAAGTCATAAATAAGCTGACTTAATATCTTTTCTTGATAAAAGTAAAAAAAAATAATAATCATTTCAACACTCTGTAAGATTTAGTCCTTTAGAAGCATGATTTGCCAAGTTCTAAGTGTGGCCTCATTTCCGTATCTCTGACCATTTATTTCAGATCTCTTTTTAGCTCTTCATTTACTAAGTCTACCAAATACTTTTTTAAAGACAAAAATGAATGAGCTGGGAATCTGCTTTGAGGATATTGCTATTAGTAACGTGTGTGTGTTACTATTAAGTAATGCATTTCCCATCACACGCCTACAAAGACCATCCTTTGGTTTGTGCTCAAGATTTTTTCAGGGCTTGTGCTTGTTGACATCCCTAACAAAAGCCCATGCTTCAAAATAAGGATGGCATCTCATCTTTAGAGATACAGACTTCATCTGTTCTCTAATACTTTATAACCTTACTTAGGTTATTTTTGTTCTGGCTTATGTTTGTTAACATCACTTTAACTGACTGTCCAGTTTCAATAATTTGTCTTTCAGATGTTTTTAAAAAATACTCTCAGACTTGGTTTATTTGTGCTCTTATTTGTTAGCCTGGGCTATGTACCTGGTCCCTGATGGACATATTTTGGACATCTGAGTGTTAGACGGTCACCTTTTGCACATTGTATAGTAACATTTCTTAACTACCTGACCTACTGCCAGGTTAAGACTTCAGCATATCAGACAACAAACTTTTTGAGCCATTCCTTGGTGTTGCTAACTTCTAGGTGGTTTAATTTTGGAAGTATCACTAGTATTTGTGTGACTGAATATTTTTGTGTATTCTTACTGATTTATGAAAATGAGAAGGAAATGGAAAGATCAACATACAGAGAATAGTGAAAACAGCTTAGGATTCAGAGTCTGTGATACTGAGAACAAGGTAGAAATTACTAGACTTGGCTGAACTACAGATCTCTGGACTCAATTGGGCACTCATTGGACATGAACGAGTAGTTTTATTGTTTATGTATGGCAAGAACAAAGTTAAATGTGTGAAGATGTGTCAAAATTATCTCTAAAGGGGAGCTATTATATATTTATTTCATTCTCTAGAAACAGACCTGTTTGACTTTTGCACTTCTGATAAACTTTTGATATATTTTTCTAGGGATTGATTATCTGTGAATTAGGCTATTACCTAAATCTAATGCTTCAATACATGGAATGGCTTTTAGCTGACACTGATGAAATAACTTATTCATAGGAATATAGTGGTGTTAATTTGTAGTACTGTTGTTTTTACCCTTTATTCAAGTATATTTGTTATCTACATGGAGGGACAGATTTGCTTTTTTTCACTTTTGTCCCAACTTTATATATCAATATATTGATAGTTTAAGATTTTGATGACAAATATTGGCTCTGTTGCTGACTAAAATAGAGTCCTTTTTCAAACTAGTACTTAATGTTAGTTATGTTTGAGTTTAGTTTTATACCATGTGTATGCTTATATTAGTTTCCCGAGGCTGCCAAGGCAAAGTACCAAAAACCAGATGGTTTAAAACAACAGAAGCTTGTAGTACTGCAAGCAAGAAGTCTGAAATCAAGGTGTCAACAGGGCCATGATCTTGCTGACAGCTCTAGGGGAGAAATCTTGGCTCTTAAAACTTCTGGTGTTTCATGACAATCCTTGGCATTCCTTGGCTTCTGTGTGCATCACTCCAGTCACATAGCTAACCCTATGTGTCTTCACATTGTTTTTCTTCTGTGCATGGATATGCCCCATTTCTATTTTTTTATAAGATCACCAGTCATTGGATTGTAGCCCATCCTAATAACCTCATTTTAACTTGAAAGACCCTATTTCCAAATAAGGTCACATTCTGAGGTAGTAAAAATTAGGACCTAAACATATCTTTTTGGGGGCACACAACTCAACTCTTAAAATGCTGATTTTGCAATCTCTCAATTTTTAATTTTTTATAAGGCATTGTGTTGTGATTAAAACATTTATTTCAGGAGATTTCCTGATGTGTTAACTCTGATTCTTACAAAATTTGCTTTTGCTTATATTCTTAAGTGCTGTATTAAGTCTTGGAAGCCATATAATTTTGATATTTTAAACTTTTGGTTCTCATCACCATTGTATTCCTTCTCTATTTCATCTTTCTGCCAACATTTACAATTTTAGTTTTCATTATCTTCCTTATGAGACGTTGCAGCATATTAAAAATCCATTTGTGTATGAAAGAAAAGATTTTTGATTATGGAGTTTTTTTCACCCAGCTAGTTTTAATGCTGCAGGTGTAGTTTTATAATGAGCAGATATAATCATTGCCACTGATGAACATGGATATTTGATCTGGAAAACCTGTAGATATGGTTCAAAGTTATTTTCATAATTTTTGTCTTCTAGGAAATTTGTAGTGACGCATCTGGATGTCTATGTGCGTTATGCTAGAGAAGCAGCATTTAGAAATAGATTGAATTTAGAATTGCCTTCTGTATTTTCTACACACCTTATTAAGGATGTAAATTGTTATTAACTGAAAGTGTAACTGTTTGAATGGCCCATCAGCTTATGTGCATGCGTGTTTTTGTTTTTGTTTTTGTTTTAATTTTTGGCCACTCCTCATGCAGGATCTGACCAGGGGTTGCACCCAGGCAGTAGAAGAGCTGAATCTTACCCATAGGACCACCAGGAAAGTCCCCAAGCAAATGTTTTGAATGAAGAACTGTTTAATTTGAAGGATTCAGACATTTACAACTTAGTTAAGAAATTTATAAGTTTTAGGTCTAGAACTATATGCTGTTTTTTGAAACTGTGTAAGGAAATTGCTGTGTGTTTTACCTGAACGATTTGAAGTTTCCCTTTGTATATGTGGATTAAAGTTTAACAGGTCCTTATGCCAGTGTTAAAAGTAAACTAGTTCATAGTAGTGCAAACAGGATATAAAAAAGTTTTTAAAAAATATTTCCCCATGCAATTTTCCTACTTTTATTACTGGTTTTCAATTCTTTCTGATTGTCCATCAAGCCTATGTTGACTTGGTGGAATTACACTTTTACTCAGATCAAAACAGACCTTACCTAGTTTTTAAAAACATAACTGAAACATTCCCACGTAGTACTTCTCTTTTTGGGGGGGCTTTTTATATTTGAGGCCTTGTTTCTGGGTGGAAGTTGAGATTTCATTGTATTAAAGGAATTTTGTCATTTTTTAATTAATGACCTTTTTGCTTTAATTTAGCAGTTTAAATACACTAGATCATGTTCTATGTATTAATACTTTATTATGAAAAAATACAAGTGACAAATTCATCTCACTTAAAAAAAATAAAATTTTTTTACATGCATAAATAACTTTTATTTTAAAGGTATTGCTATTAAGGAGTCAGCAAAAGTGGGAGATCAAGCTCAAAGGAGGGTGATGAAAGGTGTTGATGACCTAGACTTCTTCATTGGTGATGAAGCAATAGAAAAACCTACATATGCAACAAAGGTATATTTTTATGATTTATAAATGTAAATAACATTTCAAAAAATTAGTTCGTTTAGTAATTTTGCCACTCAATTACAGGGCTAATACTCTCAGCCTCTTCAGAGTAGAAATTTCTTCTTCCCTTATGACTTCTTCTAGCCTTGCTTTAACTGATACTACTCCCCCCCTGACCAAGAGGAATATTTTAGCTTCTTCAAGTAACTGGTATTTACTTTTTCAATCTCAGAGTCATCAATGTGATTGACTTTCTCTTGTCTCCACATTATCACACCTAGAAATACTTCCCATCTTTGTTCAAGCCCACACTATTTTTCTCCTGCTGAAGTCTGTGTCATCTGAAAATGCACTGTTTTTTATCTTTTTCTTGTTTGTTCCCTACCCTTCATCCTCCTGCTCCTTTTTTATTGAGGTATAATTTATATACTATAAAATAGGTAAGGCTTAGTTATACAGTTTAAAAAAATTTTGTGACTGTAATCATAAAAGTTCAGGATAGAGAACAAATCTAGTAACCCAGATTCTTTCTTTGTGTCTGCTCTCAGAGTCACTGTCCTCACCTGCACCAAAAGGTAGACACTATTTAAACTCACTTTGCCTGATCTGCACATTTCTTCCTTTATACGTCTTTTCTTCACTTCTCATAATTATTCATTAACAAAAAAACTACCATGTATAAACAACTTTAAAGTGCTGAGATTAAATAAGAAAAATGGATTTCCTGACTTCAAGACTATTGTAATGTGGTGGAAAGAAAGCCCTTGAAGAAGTAATTATAAGTGGTTTGCATTTATACAGATATTTGGCTCTTGGAGCTTATAAACAAGACAGAACTGGAGATAAATATGTGGAAGATACTAGTGACCTTTGGAAGGGATAAGATTCTCTAGGGATAGGCCAGGACAGAGCTTGATCAATGCACCATTGAGATTTGGATGGAGGAGGAAAGCCTACAAAGGATTCTGAAAAGGCATAGTTAGACTGGGTAAATAGGAAAGAGCTCTAGGTCACTGATAAACAGTGTGGCATGCTGCTATTAAGTGACCTAAAGCCCATATGTTACTTGCTGTCTTTAGCTGCAAGGATGTTATTTGTAACCTTAATAAGAATAGTTTAGAAGACTAATGAACCTGGATTAAAGTATAGGTTAGATTGTGAATGGCCAGCAAAGTAGGCCAGGAAAAATGAAAGGATTATTTCTGTGAGGTTTGGCTTTGTTTGGGAAGGAGAAATAAACAGATAAAAGTGGGCATAAGATAGAAGAGATGTTTAAATGGTTAAATGCTAATGTGAGAGAATTATTAGAAAAAGAGATCAAAGTAACAGGAAAGACAGACTATAATACAGGTCGATGACAAAGCTAGAGGGATGGAATCCAGAGCACAGATGATCTACTTCATACATGGAGGATCTCTTAAATTATAAAAAATTGAAAAAGAAAAAAGAAGTAAGTGTGGAATCAGTTTTACAGATTGGGTGAGGAAAGTCATTTTGGCTTCCTGACTGTTAGTTAGCTCCTGCTTTCCTTGTGAAACACATGATGACATTTTCTCTACTGCTCAGGAAATAGAAAGGAAAAGTGAAATTTGAGTGATGGGGAGAATATTGAAAATCATCACTGTAGAGAGTAAAAATGAACAGAGTTGGGAAACAACAGCTTGCCAGGTATTTTATGTCCATTTGGGAATAGTAGTTATGAATTCTTAGTTTTATCAGCCAGTTCTGTGTGATTTGTATGATCAGCATTCTGGATATAGGTTAAGTTTAGAGTAGGATCATGCCAAGTTGGGTTTTGGTAGATGGAATGACAAAAGGAAATACGAACAGAGTAAGGGAGCCCAAAATCTAAACTGTGTGTTGTGAGGAGGGATGGGTTTTGGCTAGAGAAAAAGTATATTAGCCTGTGGACTGCAGGTAGAGAGAGATGTAGTGAGGTGCTGGAGTATGCTAGAAGGATAAGTTGTGATCAGAGAGGGGGTGTACTTGCATTTCAGAAATTTAGAGATGGTAATGATACTAAGATCTAGACTGTGGCCAAAATGGAAAAGACACCTTCAGAGGTGGTGAAGTCAGTGAACTGAGATGCCAGACTTCCTCTGCATTGATTCTGTTCTCTTTCAGGTCTTCCAGATGCAACAGGCACACTCAGATGACAAAACTTCTTACAGTCCTGCCTTCTTTCCTCAGCATTTTAGCTGTTATTTTCTTCTTTGTCCTTTTAAAAACAAACTTATTTTGATAAGCTCTTTGTTAAATCCAATTATATCTAGCAGTCTTTATCTTTCTTGATTTGTCTTTCTTTCACGAGATTACTCTGCTGGCTCTCTTCCTAACATAGGCTATTCTTGTTGTTACTGTTCATTTTTTTCCCTGTACTGTCACCGGCTCTTCTTCCTTTGCCTACTACTCAAATATCAGTATTTCCCAGGTACTGTCCTTGATTCTTTCTTATTTAAAACCTTTTGTAGATGATCTCATCCACACCTTCATCTGCAGGCAGAGCTTAGATCTCTATCCAATTCCTTGACCCCATTTCCAGCTGCCTACTGTCACCTACCTATTCTCTGTCTCTTGAATTTAATATATTCAAAACAAAATTTTTTATATATACTCCACCCTTGCTGTTCCAAGATAAGACAAAATGCATCTTTGGTATCTTGATTAATAACAGATCCTTTTCTTCCTGATTTCTAGTTAGAAGCCAATTGATATCTTTGAGTTTTTTCTCATAGTGACAGAAATCTTCAGTCTGGCCTGACATCATTTACAGCACAACTAGGGCTCTTATTCTCTTTTGTTCTTTTAAGATTCAGTTCAGCTTTCCCAATGCTACTATAATTATCTTCTTAAAAATGAAAGCTATTCTTGTTTACCCTGATAGAAAATGTCTACTGATGTTCTGTTTCTTATAGAAAAAACACCAATACAAGGCAAGTAATCGTTTTTGAGAACCTGATCCTCTTCATCTAGAAGCCATCTACCTATCTACACCCCTTTCCCTAAAGACACAGGTGTTTTTCATTGATAACTTGTGTTTGTATATTATGTAGTGTCTGTACTTATTTTTTGCTATTCTCTATTTACATTTTCTTCTATCTCCCACTCTGAAAACAAAATTAACAAGGTTGCTCCTTTAAGACCCAACTTAGATATGACCTCCTCAGTCGTAGAGAAATAGGAGACTTCATATTTTCCCTCTGAAGGCAAGTTGTTCATCTTGTCCTAGGTATTTTATTTCTTTAAAAGCTCATAGTGTAATATTTGTATCTGTTATATTTCTTTAATTAGATAGATTCTTATGGCAGGATGTTCATGGCCTTAGCATTTGTGCCAGTGATTCATAGTAGGTGCACAATAATAGATGATGAATAAATCAATAAATAGCATTTAGAACATTAAAATATGTAAACTTCCAGTAATGTTATAAAATGAATGATGTAATAAGTACATTTTTTTCCTTTCCTAAAGCAAAATGAGTTCAGTTCAGTTGCTCAGTCGTGTCCGACTCTGCAACTCCATGGACTGTAGCACACAGGCCTCCCTGTCCATCACCAACTCCCAGAGTTTACTCAAAATTCATGTCCATTGAGTCAGTGATACCATCCATCTATCTCATTGTCTGGCATCCCCATCTCCTCCCACCTTCAATCTTTCCCAGCATCAGGGTCTTTTCCAATGAGTCAGTGAGGAGTAGAAGTTATTTTTTAAGTGTATGCTTTAAGAAGTATCTATTAGAAGGCTTTGGTGAAATGTGGTTATTAGAAATGTATAGATAAGAGGTTTAATGATGACTAAATGACAGTAGGATATTTTCTTCATTAATGTATTCATCCTTAGGTACTGAGTGTATATTTATTCTATGTGCATGGAAGTATATTTTTTAAATTGTTTCTTTTGTAAAATTTTGAATTACTACCTAAGCTTTTACTTTGCTTGTTTAAGGAATTCTTCATATATTCAGAATACTAATTTTTGCTTTAGTTTTATGTGTTGTGGAACTTTTATTGCAGAGGTTCATGAACTTTCTTAGTGCCTTCAGTAAAAGTTTTGACAGTTTTTTGTCACTTAGAAAGAAATTTACAACAGTCTGTTTGTTAGGTAGCAATGTAGCTACTTGAAAAAAAATGACTTCTTTGAAAGGAAAATATTTTTGTTAAATTGTTAATTAGTTACTGTTAGAATGCATGTGCCTGTCAGGTAGGTCACAGTTTCTCACACTTTGAATTAGATTTTGTATTACCATCCTCATTCTTAATTTACTTTTTACATTTCTTATTTTATGGATTTTTGGGGGGAGGGATTTAATTTTTATCATAGCAACTGCTGGTAATCCAGTTTTTCAAAGAAGTGATGTTACTGATTAATGTTGAAATTGTACTGTTTTATTAAACTAGTAGATATGTAGTGTCAAACTGATTCTGAGTATCACCAAATTTCCCTGGAAAATTTAAAATATTTGCAGTGTCTTTTTGAATTTGCTGTAGTTCTGCCAGGTTCAGTTTTGAAACTGAGTCTATATAGATATATATGATTTGTCCTACAAAATTTTGCTTGCTTGATTTACGACTATTCTTCCTATTTACTTACCAACTGTTTTTTATATATTAGATATACAACAAATATTTGTGAGAGCTAATGAACATTAAGCAAATTGTCATAACCTATAATTTTCACAAGCTGAATTTTAATGGGGTATGTTTCTATTATAAAATTTTCAAAAATCCAGAAAGACTGGGCAATCTTTCTAGATTGAATAGTTTTTAACATTTTGAGATATTTGCATTTTTTTTAATAGAAACATCTGAAAATATGTAGAAATCATTTCCTTTATCTCTAGTTAAGTATGCGTTGTCATTACACCTAAGAAATGCTTCCCTCATCTACTATTCACTAATTATCTGTTTTATTTTTGATATTAATAAAGATTTGATTCCTGTTTTATTTTTTTGTTTTAATAGTGGCCAATCCGCCATGGTATAGTTGAAGATTGGGACTTGATGGAAAGGTTTATGGAGCAAGTGATCTTTAAATATTTAAGGGCAGAACCTGAAGATCATTATTTTCTTTTGGTAAGCACAACTTATAATTTCAGTGAGAAATTTTTGAAGAAGCTTAATGAGAATGTTTTCATAACATCTGTACTCAATAGGCTATAATTTATTTGTCATGTATCTAAAAACATTGTGGTAAATCTGGATCATATTTAGTATCTTTAACTGTAAATTTGAGGGGAAAAAGTTGGAAACATGACACTTTTTAATTAAAAAAATAGCAGGTGTGATTTTTATTTCATTTGTGATTCTTGCTAATAAAATATATAGTTTAATTTTAAAACTTTTTTTTATCAAAGCAATGCATGTTTATACTTTAAAAAACTTAATCGCTATAGATTTAACTTTAAAAAACAGCACTTTCCTTTCTAACCTCTCCCTACTCTTAAACACTTGATTCCCAGAGGCACACACTTTAAAATTTTAAAGAGTTTTCCCTGATAGTTTTCTCATGTATTTCATTTGTTATTTTAAATATTAGATACTGTAACTTCCTACTAGGAAAGATTAGTATTTTGTTCTTTTCCTTTTGTCCCCCCTCCTTAACACAGTATCCTTATCTTCTTCCTCTTTCTGTGATATAGTTATAATTTTGGGTAAAATTAATATTTTATATCATAATTTTGGGTAAAATTAATATTTTATATTTTATTATCATGATTGTGAATATATATATACATAAATATGTGAATATGCATATACATAATACAAAGTTCAAAGAACGTTGCAGTGAGCACCTACAATCTAGACTCAGCATTCAATTTTGCTGTAATTGTCGTAGAACATCTGTTTATTTGGTTATCTTTCTATTACTCCATCTTACTTTTTAAATCACTGCAAAGAGTTGCAGATTGAGTCAGTTCACCCCTAACTACCATACATTATCATCAACTAGAGTTTATTATTGTTTACATTTTTTTCTTTTCTATAAAACTTATACTCTAAAATCACACTTCTTAACCTTGCCATTTTATTGATTTGACCAGGCATTGGCAAACTTTGTCTAAAGGTAGATAGGAAAGATTTTTGGCTTTGTGAACCATGTGGTCTCTGTTACAGCTGCTTAGCTCTGCTGTTATAGTAGGAAAGCAACCATATGCAGTACTTAAATGAGTGGCTGTGGCTATGTTCCAGTCAACTTTTATTTACAAAAAGAAGTGGCAGACTAGATTTGGCCTGCAGGATGCATGATGTATTAATCGTTGCCCTTCTCTAGTTTTGACAGATGCATATGTCTGTGTAACCCAAACCCTTATCAAGATACAGAACATTACTATTAAGATGCAAGGTTATCTCCTGCCCTTTTCCAGTTAATCTCTACTCCCATCTCTTGGAGGCAACCCTTGTTCCAATTTTTTTCCCACACAAATACATTTTCCCTATTTTTGAGTTTCATATAAGTGGAATTGTATAAAATGTGCTGTTTGGTAAGATTTCATTCGCCATAATCTTGATATTCATACATGTTGTTGCATTTGCTGCTTTTTTTTGCTGGATCATACTCTATTGCATAAATATGCCTCACTGCCCATTTCCCTGTTGAAAATCACCTAGGCTGTTCCAAGGTTTTGATAGTTATGAATATTTTGGGTATTGTGTATGTTCTTATACAAATCTTTTGTGAACATTTTTTATTTCTCCTGTGTAGACACCTAGATAAGGAATTGTTGTGCCATAGGGTAGCTGTATGATTGATTTTAAGTTTCAGAACTTTCCCCAAAGGATTGTCCTTTTTTCACACCCACCAACAATGTGTTATTAATCCGGTTACTCTGCGTTCCATCTAACATTTGGTATGTGTCAGTCTTTTTAAGTCATTCTGGTGGGTGTGAGCTTTCTCATTTTGGTTTTAATTTGCATTTTTCTGGCGACTGATAACATTGAGTACTTTATCATGTCTTATTAGCTATTTGTATATTTTCCTTGTGAGATCTTCTGATTAAATTTTATTTTGTATAGAATTCTTTTTTTCTTGGAGCTTATAATTTAACTGCCTTGGCCTTTTCAGTTTGCTTACTTTTACACATAACTATTACTAAATTATCTCCAAATTCTTGAACATAGTCCAAAGCCTTCCTAAATAAGTTTAAATACATCAAGTTGTTTAGAAGTTAAAGGTTTTATGAATGGAAAAGATCTGATCCCAGTTAATTGAAAAAAAATTTTTATGGTGTCTTTTAAAATCTAGAACATGATTTTATTTGCAGTGAATTTAAGTTTTATCTGTCTTTTCTTTTGTAAGTTGTGCTCATTAAGTTTAAGGACTTTTTCCTTAACCCCAGGTCAAAAAGATAATTCTGTATTTATTAAATTTAACTTTTGCATTTCAAGTTTAAGTATTTGAGATAACAAAAAGAATTGAATAGTCAAATCAGACTCATGAGAATAATGCCTTATGTGGTTTCAAGCTTGGTGATATAAAATGATTTAGGTATTCCTGAGGCAAAGGTGAAGCATGAAGTTCAGAATTTTGGGTGCTAAGTGATGTGGTATATTCAGTCACATAACTTAAACTGAAGAGAACTGTGTAAACATCTCCATTTTACACTCTTGTTATATGTATGTATAGATCTGTTTGAATTCTCCACAGTTTTTCGTTAGCTTGTGTGTCTTTGTACCTCTGAGTTTAATGACTTTTATATAAATATAGTGTTTGAAATATATTTCTCACAAATTGTCTATAAAGTTACCACAGTAATCTAATATTGCCTGTTTAAATGTTATTCAATTTCATAGACTGAACCTCCACTAATACTCCAGAAAACAGGGAATATACTGCTGAAATAATGTTTGAGTCCTTCAATGTTCCTGGCTTGTACATTGCTGTACAGGTAAGCAAGTTTAGATGTCAAAATAAACATGGCTCTTAAATTTTAACCTGGTTTAATTTAACCTTAAAATATTTGTGTATTTTTCTTAATTTCAAAACATATCATAGTTTTCTATTGAATTGATAATTTAGTTCATTAGAACAATGGAACTATTTAGTGAGTAAAAGAAAAGTGTTAAAAAGAAGTAAGTTGATGGTTTTTGGATAAATTAATAAGGCCTTTTGGAAAGCAGAAATAAAGGAACTAATATTTATTCAGAGTTCATGCCAAAAACATTGTATACACATTCATTTACCCTTATAATTTTCATTGTGTCCTTTTTTGTAGTCTGTTTTGAATTAGTTACCACTACATATGTTTGACCATTGTCGCCATTGTGCCCCTCTGTATGCTGTATATCACAAATCCCTATAATGTTTTGTTGAATTTAATTTGTATGGAAATAAATCTGTATGGAACAGTGGAATAGTTTTTCTCCCCTCTTAGGAACAGAGCTTACTTCTTATTTGTTTCTTAACCCTGTAGCAAATGTTATCTCTGGCATATCACAAATGCTTAATAGGTATATAAATTATTGTGTGGTTCTGTTAGCCCATAATGACTATGGTGTGATCCAGTGTTAAAAGTAAGAGCATGGTCTAGTTACCTGTCTAGATTCCTTTCAGCTATTATATTGTAAGTAGATAAAATAAAGCTAGCTTAGTACTGTTTTTAATTAATTATCTTGTTTGAGGCTTGGATTTATATGAAATTTAGTTTTTTTAATTGAACTAGGTACCATAATTTCTTTGTAAATGGATAAACATGCTTTTGCTTATGCCAAGATTTTTTATAGAAAAACATTTCATCAACTTTGTTTTCCTAATTAAATCATAGTATTTGGAAGTGTTCAGTGGTCTATTCTCTGGTTATATCGCTTGTTACATATTCCTGAATGCATGTGCATTTAGAAAATTTGGAGCTAATAATATGAGTGATACTTGTTTGTAGCCATGTATGTATTGAATAACTAATGATTGGTGGTTGTGTGCTTCTCTACCTTACTTTTACTTTTGTGTTTGTTGTAGGCTAGGCCATATACACAGAGTTTAAGTCCTATACTGTATTATCTCATGTTAGTCTCCTATATGTTAGTACTGTAGTATCTCATGTTAGTCTTCCACTTTTTTTTGGCTATAGGAGGAAAATGGCCCTCATTAAAATATGGAAAATTTATAAATATGCCCCTAAAAACTAATGTAAGGCTTTAAGTTGTCTTAATAATATATAGGATATAAACAATTTTACTGTATAATGTAAGTTAATTCTGTGTATTTCCTTTCCAAAGATACTACATTTACAATTGAATGAAGTTCTCCAATAAAAAAAAAATTTTTCTATTAACTCTTTATTTTCTTGCCTGCCATATTTCTTTTTGTTCAAGGCCGTTCTTGCCTTAGCTGCATCTTGGACCTCCAGACAAGTAGGAGAACGAACGTTGACCGGTACGGTAATAGACAGTGGAGACGGTGTCACTCATGTCATCCCTGTGGTAAGGATATTTTAAAATTACTGAACAAGATAGCCGTTAACATCTAGCAAAGTTTAATTATATGGATTAATGCCACCTTTTAAAAAAACTTGAAATTTTATATTTACTATAATTTGGTCATTGCTCAGCTATAGTTGTGTTTTGCTCACATTATTAGAATTTTATAAACAAATTCCTTTTTTTTTTTTCTTTTTTGCTATAGGTTTGTACTGTAGTTAAAAATAATTAGAAAATTATTAGAAGTTTCCAATATGTAGTCAGGAGATGATGAATTACAGTATCTGGAATGGAAATGTGCTTTTCTAGTCTTAAACATGGAATTCAGTTTTCCCGTTTGGATTTATGTTAGCCAGTGAATGTGCTAAGTCACTCAGTCATGTTTGATTCTTTGTGACCCCATGGACTGTAGCCTGCCAGACTCCTCTGTCCGTGGATTCTCCAGGCAAGAATACTGGAGTGGGTTGCCATTTCCTACTCCACAGCCAATGAATAGTTTTTATTCTTCTTCTTAAATTAACAGATTTCATACTTGTGTTTGCTTTCTACTAAAATGGCAGTTAGTTGAAAGCACATGACCATCAGTGACTTTTGGGGAATTACATTTTTTGAATTAAAAAGCTCAAGTTGTATTTGTGCTTTGCATGGATTTAATCAAGCACATTAAGAAAACTGCATCGGATTGGATTATTTGTGAGAGAAAGCATTTTTCTGCCAAAGCCTTTCTACTAATTTTTAATGACAATTTTTTTCATTGTGCCCAATAGATTCAGAATTATTACTTGAATTCATACTGATTGGGTTGATACATATAGAAATGTTTCTCTTTTAAAAATTTTTTATGTTATATTGAATATCATGTAACGACTGAAATTGTTTTGAACTTTTATTTCTTCATTATTCTTATTCCTCATTTTAATGCAATGGGCAACCTCTGTTGACAATTATATCCTCACAGTGATTATTAGGTTCAGTTCAGTTCAGTTACTCAGTCGTGTCCGACTCTTTGCAACCCCATGAATTGCAGCATGCCAGGCCTCCATGTCCATCAGCAACTCCTGGAGTTCACTGAAACTCATATCCATCGAGTCGGTGATGCCGTCCAGCCATCTCATCCTCTGTCTTAGGTTAGATGTCATAATTCACCCTCCTGATACCATAATAGTTTTAGTAGTACTTGCCCTTTTTTTAAAAAAAAAAAATAGAAACTTTTGTGAGATGTAATTCACACGCCACACAATTCATTCATTTATAGTGTACCATGCAGTATTTTTTGTATATTCATAAAGTGCATCATTACCAGAGTCAATTTTAAAACATTTTTATCATTCTAAAAAGAAACCTTATCTTTTAGCATTCACTCTCCCTCCCTTACCTTTAGCCCAGTCTACCTTTTCTGACTCTATAGTTTTGTTTATTCTGGATATTTCATATAAACGGAGTCCTACACTCTTGTGTTGTCCTCTCAAATAGCCCAGTGTTTTCAAGGTTTATCCGTGTTGTAGCATGTCTAGTACTTCACTTATTATTATTGCCAAATAATATCTTTTTATATGGCTATTCTACATTTTATTGTATTACATTGGGGGATATTTAATATCTTGGATATTAGGGTGTGTCTATTTTGATAGCTTTTTATAATTTAGTTGGCATATTTTTCTTAGTGCTACATATTATTTTCCCTTTTTTTTTTTCCCAGAATGAGAACAATAATAGCAACCTGTTTAATACAACTGTTTTGAGGATTAAATAATGGATACATGTATGCTGCTTAGAGAAACATAAAGATTTTTAAATTGTTCATTTAAAATTCTCGTTTTAACCTCAAGATCTACGCTGTAGGTTATATTATCCTTTAAGGATTTCAGTTTACTTACTTATAAAATGCAAATGAGTTCCTTGACATCACCGAGTAGGTTATGGTGCTAGGATTTGAACTTGTTCTGCCTGACTACAGCCTTTTCTTAATATCTGCAGAGTTAAGCAATCGTCTTTAACCTTATAATTAATATTGGAGTAGGTAATTTGAAAAAAAGAAGCTACCAACTTGGAACAATTTTATGAAGCATATTAAGAATTGGGTATTCCTATTATTTTTTCCTGCATTCTTTTGAATTGAGTGTTTTTTATAATTTCATTTTATCTTTTTTACTGACTTAGCTATGCTGTGTATTTCTTTGTTACTGTCATTTGATTTTGGTGACTTTTGCCGTATGGTTTATAGTAAACATCTCTTAACTTATCATAATCTAATAATAATACTCTACCTTTTCATAAATAACAATGTTAATGAAATTTAATTTTGTTACATTATTTTTGTACTTGTGAGTTTAGTAGTAAATTTATGAATTCATTCTGTAAAATCAAATTATTTGGAAGTATTATGGTGCATGGACTATCTGAGACTTAAGTTGGTACCTACTTCATTGTACATGATAGAAAATGTGTGTTAATGATTAAATTTCCTACAATGCAATTTAAGTTTTTGCTGAAATTATAGTAAATTTAAAGTGATATCTTATTTGAAGTCTGTTATCTAAAACCTTTAATACTTCTAAAATTCACTGTTTCTTTGTTGTTGAGTCATTTCAGTCTTTGTTATAAACTCTTACCAGTGGGATAATAAATCTAACTTGCCATTCTTATTCATGGTGTCTGTACAGTACTATACAGTCGGTACAGTATTCTTTGGTAAGTTAGCTGTAAAGAATACAGTTGAGGAATAAAGACTAGAAGAATTTTCCTGGAATGAAGCAATACTTAAGGATACAAGTGTAGTAATCTAAGAAATTGGTCTTTAATGATTAGTTTAGGTGATTATTGAAAACATTGAAAGTAAATTTGATACTTTTTCCCCATCTAGGCTGAAGGGTATGTGATTGGCAGCTGTATTAAGCACATTCCAATCGCAGGACGAGATATAACATATTTTATTCAGCAATTATTGAGAGACCGAGAAGTAGGAATTCCTCCAGAGCAATCCTTGGAAACTGCTAAGGCAGTGAAGGTAAAAAAATAATGCTGAGAATATAATTCAGTTAGAAATTAAAGTCATGTTTATAATATTAACAGGAAAAATTCTTAAGAACAGTAGTTTAAAAAAGCTTTTGTTACCCAGTTACAAACCACTATTCTTATTTATATTTTTTCTCTGTATTTTTTATAGGAAATTTTGGGGGCTTAGCAACTTGTTGCTTGCTCTCACCACATTTCACATTTGAGAGGACTAACATATAAGGACATTTATACAAACTGACTTCAACATAGTTACTGTCTTTAGTAAAATAAATGTAGCATGCCTTGGAGGTACTGTGGGTTCTGTTCTGGCCCACTGTTGGAAAGCGAGTATCACAAAAAAGCAAGTCACACAAATTTTTTGTTTTCTCAATGCATTTAAAAGTTACGCTTACACTATAGTCTAAGTGGCAATACCATTATGTCTATAAAATGTACATACTTTAATTTGGAATCCCATACTTTAATTAAAAAATATTTACTGCTAAGCATGCTAACTGTCATCTGATAATGCAGATGCCAGATATCTTCAGTTTGTAAAAAATACACTATCGGCGAAGCACAGTAAAATGGGGTATGCCTGTAATTAGTTCACTTCAGAGTCCTCACATCTCAATTTTCACTGATTTCTTTATTTCTGATTCTAACAGTTACAACAAAATTTTTGGTGTCATTGATTCATTGGGCTATAGGATAGATGCAGTGGTTGGTTCAAATGATATGACAGAAGAAAAATGTGAAGGTTGTGTAAGGTATTTTAATAATTTGTAGGCTACACTAGGGCTTATGCAAAATACCAAAATATTTAGCATTGCTTTTTAAAATTTTTAATTTGTCAACATATCTAAAAAAATTCGTATATGTTTTAAAATTTCATATATGTTTTTGTATATGCCTTTCTTAAAAGCAAAACTTCCCAGGTAAAAACAATTCCATTGATTTGACAGTCTTTGCATGATTATAGTGTTTTCCTTGCTTATCAGAGATTAGGAATGAAAATGAATTTACTACTTCCTAGATAGTAAAGGAATTTGTTAATGATTGCCAGAATCACCTCAGAAGTTTTATTTACTGAAGCATAGTTGCTCTAATGTATATGTTACAGGTGTACAGCATAGTGAACCATAGCTTTTAAAGATCATACTTCATTTAAAATATTGGCTATATTCCCGATGTTATACAATATATCCTTAAAGTTTATTTTACACCTAATAATTTGTACCTCTTACTGTATTAATTTGTGTGGTTATGTCAGGTATTTATTCTGCAATTCTTTGTGTATTTTATGTTTTCTCTTTTCTAAAATATAAAGTCCTTTAATTATTAAAACAGTATAAAATTTAGTATGAAGTTAATGAGTGCTTTCATGAAGTAGCACTGAAATATTAGAAATCGACTCTGTGTTAAGTCTTATTCTATTGGTATGTGAAGCCCAGGAGATGAGCTGTTTATTTGTACTATACATATGATAACATCTTAACATAAAATTTTCTTCATCTTAGTCTCTGATTTTATTTTCTGAAGATATTTTTTCATTTGATTTTAGTTTACTGAAAATAAATACCATTCTGTTTTGCTTTTCCTAAAACAAGAGGGAAAAATTACTCTTCGTTTTCTAGGAGCGCTATAGTTATGTCTGCCCAGACTTAGTAAAAGAATTTAACAAGTATGATACAGATGGATCAAAGTGGATTAAACAGTATACTGGAATCAATGCTATCTCAAAGAAAGAGTTTTCCATTGATGTTGGATATGAGAGATTCTTGGGACCTGAAATCTTTTTTCATCCAGAGGTAAGTTTTGTTTCTTTTTTTAAGATAGACTTGTTTTGAATTATTTTGCAGAAAATATCGGTTAATAGTATCAGAGACAGTTAATCTCAGGAACTTTTCTTTTGAATGCTAAAGTGCTATAGTGAGTAGTCTTTACATCAATGTATGTTCTCATCAGCACTGTAAAGTGTTCCTATTTATATAGATTTTTGCTGGGTCATAGTATATGTTTGGCTTTACATTTTTGCTAATCTGATGGTTATGAAATGGTATATGTAATCATTATTTTAATTTTCTTTTGAAATCTTTGATTTCAGTGTCTTTAATTTGAATCAGAGACCAGAATTTATTATTTCTAGAAGTCCTTTTATTTTTTAACTGAAAAGTTTCTTAATTTTTAATTGTGATATTTAAATCAGTAGTAGTCTAATCTCTGTCATGTGTCCAACTTGCTTTTCAGTTTGCTAACCCAGACTTTACCCAGCCCATCTCAGAAGTTGTAGATGAAGTAATTCAGAATTGTCCTATCGATGTCAGACGTCCTCTCTACAAGGTCAGTGTTTATAGCAAAATTGTTCTTCCAAGTCACACTTTAAAAAAATGTCTTTATCTTCTCTCTGTTGGTGAATGTAGATTTAAAAACACGTCTAAACTTCTCTTTATGTAAAAGTTCTATTTATTTATTTTTCTCTACTAATACAGAATATTGTCCTCTCTGGAGGTTCAACCATGTTCAGGGACTTTGGACGTCGTTTGCAAGAGATTTGAAAAGAACTGTAGATGCCAGGCTGAAATTAAGTGAGGAATTGAGTGGTGGTAGATTGAAGGTAGGTTTTCTCAATTATTGGTGGAAAGGTTGAGGGTGCCTTTATTATTGTATTGGAAATGTAGAATGTCTGCCAGCTTTCTTTGGAAGGTAAGAGGAGTCTGAGGTACCTAATGGAAAGTGGTTAATTTTATAGATTCATATCCATGATATTCTTGGTCATTCTATTCGTCTAGGATATTACCTATATTTCTGGAAAATATGACAACCCACTGCAATATTATTGCCTGGAGAATTCCAATGGACAGAGGAGCCTGGTGGGCTGTCATGGGGTTGCAGAGTCAGCCATGACTGAGTGACTAGCACTTTCACTTTCATAGCTATGAGAAAGATTTTTTTAATGTTCATCTCACAAATAATTTACATACATAATTTACATATACTTGTTGTATATTCCAGGAATAATATTATTTATGAGTCTACAAAATATTAAATACCTTTTATAGCAGGACAGCAAAGCAGAGTTGAAAGAGAGAGATTGTTGTGTGATTTCACCTATTTTCACACACTGACTTTATCCTCTCCCATAGCAGCCTCATAGTGTGAAATTAGACTGGTGGTACAGCAAAATAACCTTTCAATTTCTGTCCTGTAATTTTGGGCTTGCTGTCAGAAAAATCAAAATTAACCTCAAATTCTCAGATGACTACTTTCTATATTTATAAGACAAATTTCCAGTAAATTTTGTTTTATTTTCATTATATGTGAGATACTGAAGCAAAACATTGATTCAGAGGATATGTTACTAAGTAAAATACATATATGCAACTTGGAAAATTACGAAGAATGAGGGCTTCATCTGAGACTACCAGTCACCCAGAATTACTTGAAAGTAGGAGAAGGCAATGGCACCCCATTCCAGTACTCTTGCCTGGAAAATCCTATGGATGCAGGAGCATGATAGGCTGCAGTCCATGGGGTCGCTAAGAGTTGGATACGACTGAGCGACTTCACTTCACTTTTCACTTTCATGCATTGGAGAAGGAAATGGCAACCTACTCCAGTGTTCTTGCCTGGAGACTCCCAGGGACGGGGGAGCCTGGTAGGCTGTCGTCTGTGGGGTCACACAGAGTCAGACACGACTGAAGTGACTTAGCAGCAGTAGCAGCAGCAGTAGATACAACACTCTGTGGTTTATTGCTGTTTGAAGAATTGCATGATAGCTGATTGCTTTCAGACCCTAAATTTTGATTATCTTTAAACTATTCCTTCAGTCGCTCAGTTGTGTCCAACTCTTTGCGACGTCATGAATTGCAGCATGCCAGGCCTCCCTGTCCATCACCAACTTCCGGAGTTCACTCACACTCACGTGCATCGAGTCAGTGATTCCATCCAGCCATCTCATCCTCTGTCGTCCCCTTCTCCTCCTGCCTCCAATCCCTCCCAGCATCAGGGTCTTTTCCAATGAGTCAACTCTTTGCATGAGGTGGCCAAAGTACTGGAGTTTCAGCTATAGCATCATTCCTTCCAAAGAAGTCCCAGGACTGATCTCCTTTAGAATGGACTGGTTGGATCTCCTTGCAGTCCAAGGGACTCTCAAGAGTCTTCTCCAACACCACAGTTCAAAAGCATCAATTCTTCGGCGCTCAGCTTTCTTCACAGTCCCAACTCTCACATCCATACATGACTACTGGAAAAACCATAGCCTTGACTAGACGGACCTTTGTTGGCAAAGTATTTTCTCTGCTTTTCAATATGCTGTCTAGACTGGTCATAACTTTTCTTCCAAGGAGTAAACGTCTTTAATTTCATGGCTGCAATCACCATCTGCAGTGATTTTAGAGGCCCAAAAAATAAAGTCTGACACTGTTTCCAGTGTTTCCTCATCTATTTCCCATGAAATGATGGGACCGGATGCCATGATCTTAGTTTTCTGCATGTTGAGCTTTAAGCCAACTTTTTCACTCTCCTCTTTCACTTTAAACAAGAAGCTTTTTAGTTCCTCTTCACTTTCTGCCATAAGGGTGGTGTCATTTCATATCTGCGGTTATTGATATTTCTCCTGGCAGTCTTGATTCCAGCTTGTGTTTCCTCCAGCCCAGCATTTCTCATGATGTACTCTACATAGAAGTTAAATAAGCAGGATGACAATATACAGCCTTGACATACTCCTTTTCCTATTTGGAACCAGTCTGTTGTTCCACGTCCAGTTCTAACTGTTGCTTCCTGACCTACATACAGATTTCTCAAGAGGCAGGTCAGGTGGTCTGGTATTCCCATCTTTTGAAGAATTTTCTACAGTTTCTTGTGATCCAGACAGTCAAAGGCTTTGGCATAGTCAATAAAGCAGAAATAGATGTTTTTCTGGAACTCTCTTGCTTTTTCCATGATCCAGCAGATGTTGGCAATTTGATCTCTGGTTCCTCTGCCTTTTTTAAAACCAGCTTGAACATCAGGAAAGTTCACGGTTCACTTATTGCTGAAGCCTGGCTTGGAGAATTTTGAGCATTACTTTACTAGTGTGTGCTGCTACTGCTGCTGCTAAGTCGCATCAGTCATGTCCGACTCTGTGCGACCCCATAGACGGCAGCCCACCAGGCTCCCCCGTCCCTGAGATTCTCCAGGCAAGAACACTGGAGTGGATTGCCATTGCCATCTCCAGTGCATGAAAGTGGAAAGTGAAGTTGCTCAGTCATGTCTGACTCTTCAAGACCCCATGGGCTGCAGCCCAACAGGCTCAGGCTCCTCCATCCATGGGATTTTCCAGACAAGAGTACTGGAGTGGTGTGCCCATTGCCTTCTCCGACTACTGTGTGAGATGAGTGCAATTATGTGGTAGTTTGAGCATCCTTTGGCATTGCCTTTCTTTGTGATTGGAATGAAAACTGACCTTTTCCAGTTCTGTGGCCACTGCTGAGTTTTCCAAATTTGCTGACATATTGAGTGCAGCACTTTCACAGCATCATCTTGCAGGATTTGAAATAGCTCAACTATTCCTTCAAGTACAGTAAAAAATGGTGGTTTAGTTGGTAATGACTCATTGCAGCTAAATAAAAATTTTAAATATTTTTATGCTTCTTATACATTTCTAAATAAGAACTGAGAGAGTTTTTTTTTTTTTTTTCTCTCAGTGATGTCAGCACTATGCTAACATATCTAAATATAGGAAAAATCAGACCCTGAGATTCTCCAGGCAAGAACACTGGAGTGGATTGCCATTGCCATCTCCAGTGCATGAAAGTGGAAAGTGAAGTTGCTCAGTCATGTCTGACTCTTCAAGACCCCATGGGCTGCAGCCCAACAGGCTCAGGCTCCTCCATCCATGGGATTTTCCAGACAAGAGTACTGGAGTGGTGTGCCCATTGCCTTCTCCGACTACTGTGTGAGATGAGTGCAATTATGTGGTAGTTTGAGCATCCTTTGGCATTGCCTTTCTTTGTGATTGGAATGAAAACTGACCTTTTCCAGTTCTGTGGCCACTGCTGAGTTTTCCAAATTTGCTGACATATTGAGTGCAGCACTTTCACAGCATCATCTTGCAGGATTTGAAATAGCTCAACTATTCCTTCAAGTACAGTAAAAAATGGTGGTTTAGTTGGTAATGACTCATTGCAGCTAAATAAAAATGTTTAAATATTTTTATGCTTCTTATACATTTCTAAATAAGAACTGAGAGAGTTTTTTTTTTTTTTTTCTCTCAGTGATGTCAGCACTATGCTAACATATCTAAATATAGGAAAAATCAGGGACTTCCCTGGTGGCTCAGAGGTTAAAGCGTCTGCCTCCAATGCAGGAGGCCCGGGTTCGATCCCTGGGTAGGGAAGATCCCCTGGAGATGGAAATGGCAACCCACTCCAGTATTCTTGCTTGGAGAATCTCATGGACTGAGGAGCCTGGTGGGCTGCAGTTCATGGGGTCACAAAGAGTCAGACACAACTGAGTGACTTTACTTACTTACTTAGGAAAAATCATACAGACTGGAGTACTCCACTTCCTTCTCTTTTATTTTACTCAGTAGTTATTTTTATCGATCTTTATAACATCTTTATATATCTGTATTTAAATCTGGCTTTTTTTTCTGTCAATCCAATTTTAAATGACAGTCAAATAGCGTTTTTTTAATAACAAAAAGCTATATCTTTTTGTGATACATAAATTTAAAAAAATTTTTATTCCAAAATAATTTCATACTTTAAAACGTTGACAAATTCTAGTGGAATTCCTATATATTCTTCTCCTAGATTTCCAGATTTTAGCATATTTGCTTTATTTTTCTATTTTTATAAATACATGTATGTATACAAATAGACAAATGTGTCTTCCTGAACTATTTGAGAGTGAGTTGCAAATATAGCCTATTACCCCTAAATGTTAGTGTATATTTCCTAAAAACAGGCCATTACAATTATCAAAACCAAAACATATATATATATATATATGTATATATATATATATTC
>SJXQ01007944.1:0-44586 GCA_006408695.1 Aepyceros melampus | reverse complement strand
CCCCGGTCTAGGATTCAGTCCAAGATCATATGTTTGAATTTGGTTTCATCTCCCTCTTATCTGGAAAAAGTACTCATTTATTTTTGTTTTTTATAATGTCAATGTTTTTGAAGACTACAGGCAATTTATTTTGCAAGCTGTTTCTCAGTTTGGGTTTGTCTGATATTTTCTTATGATTAGGTTCAGATAATTCATTTTTTGCAGTAATAGTACAGAAGTGATGTTGTATTCTTTTTATTGCATTGTATTGCCAGATGCATGATTTGTTTTATATATTAATTTTGATCACCTGGTTAAGTGTGTCAGGTGTCTCTATTATAAAGTTATTGTTTTTTTCTTTATATTTAGTAAGAATCTTATAGGATGATACTTTCAGATTATGTATAACTGTCTTGTTTTTCATCAAAGTCTCAGCCACTGTTTATAACATCATATTTGGTTATTGCTGTGGTAGTTGCCAAATGGTATTTTGCAAATTCCATTATTTGTTCTTTGTTTCATAGTCTCATTTTACTGTAAGAAAGAGTATTTTTTCCCCCTTATTCATTCATTAATATCCCTGAATTCCTGATTTCTCAGTTATTCTCTAGGTACTGTCATTAATATTATAACATATCATTACTACTATTATTAAGTTTGATGCTCTAACTTTCTCATATTTGACTACTAAGAATCCTTCAGAGGTGGCTTTTATTCCTTTTGTTGTGGCCCCAGTGTTCTGCAGGTACATCCTAACTTTCTGAAATAGCAAGATATTGCAAGTTCATCTTGTACTTTCTCTTCTCTAATCTTGAAATCAGCCATTTTATTTCAAGGCACTCTTGTTCCTGTTAGTGGAGAATGCTATTAAGAAAAGTCTTATACATAAAATAGACAAGCAATAAGGATTTTACTGTATAGCACAGGGAACTATATTCAGTATCTTATAGTAATCTCTATGGAAAATAACCTGAAATCTATCTATATATCTATATAGATATGAATTACTTTGCTGTACACCCAAAAACTAACACAATATTGTAACCAACTGTACTTCAATTAAAAGAAACCAAGATTTGGACACTAGATAGATATTCAATTGTTACTGAGGGGTCAGTGCATCTAGGCCTTGTTGGCAGTCAGATGTAGTGTGTGTGTGTGTGTGTGTGTGCGTGCGTGCGTGTGTGCGTGAGCGCATATAAATCTAGTTCTTTGTATAAACTAAAAACTATAGATTCATACTGATAATAGAAGTTCCAGAGTACTGTAAGGTTCATTCTAGCCTTATACCTTCCCATATTTGTAATGCTCTTCTGATGGTAAGAAACCAGCCTTATGTTTGTTGTTTGCTCAGTCCTGGAATACATATATAGTAGTTTCAGAATTACTGATCCATGCCACGGTGAGAAATAGACTGACAATGAGAGTTCAGTGTTTGCTTTAGTTTTTAGCTTAACCCTGAGGGCGTAGTCCTAATACTGTTTTCATGGGTTGCCTGGGTTCTTTTCCCTTACTTTACTGTGGTTATATTTAAAAAAAAATAAAATAAAATTAGCTTAATTTGTTTCTGTTACATTATTTTGCCCTATGTACACCCCCACCTCCACATCTTTCTTTATTTGTTTATTTTTGAGTATGTACAACTAAGGTTAAATAATACAGGAATTGTTATATGAGTTTACCAGTGAACTAATCTTACTATATCTTTTATAGCCAAAACCTATTGATGTACAAGTCATTACACATCACATGCAACGATATGCAGTTTGGTTTGGAGGATCTATGCTGGCTTCCACAGTAAGTGAGATGAAGCTTACTTTAAAATTTGACTTTTTTGTTTTAAAGATAAAATAATTTATCAACTTAAACAATTTAGAGCAACAAGAGAAATTTCTTAAATTTTTATGTAATATTGCACAGGAAAGTTTTAAAATTGGACACAAATAAACATAGTATTTTTGAAAAGTGGAATTCATTTGGACTTACTGGTTTTTTTGGGGTTTTTTTTTTGGTTGTTCTTGCTAGACATTTTTTGAGTGAGCACTTCTTTTTAAAATTTATTTAATGTTTTTTTTTGGCTGTGCTGAATCTACATTGCTGCACGTGGGCTTTTTCTAGTTTCAGCAACAGGGAGCTAAGCAACAAGAGAAATTTCTTAAATTTTTATGTAATATTGCACAGGAAAGTTTTAAAATTGGACACAAATAAACATAGTATTTTTGAAAAGTGGAATTCATTTGGACTTACTGGTTTTTTTGGGGTTTTTTTTTTGGTTGTTCTTGCTAGACATTTTTTGAGTGAGCACTTCTTTTTAAAATTTATTTAATGTTTTTTTTTGGCTGTGCTGAATCTACATTGCTGCACGTGGGCTTTTTCTAGTTTCAGCAACAGGGAGCTGTTCTTCATTGCAGTGTGCAGATTTCTCATTGTGGTAGCTTTGTTGCAGAGCACAGGCTTAACTCTGTAGTAATACAGGTATCAGAAGGTCATTATTTTTTCTGTGCAAATATTTTAAAATATTAAGAGTTACCACATAAGAAGTATGATGTTCTAAACTGAATCAAGGGAATTAGTAAGTTACCTCTCCCAAACCAAAACATCTTAAAGTCTCTTTAAAAGATACTTTAAATGTTAACATCCTTCACCTAGTAAATAGTGGTGCTCTATCCTGCAGTACGTGGAAAAGGAAATGGCAACCCACTCCAGTATTCTTGCCTGGAAAATCCATGGACAGAGGAGCCTAGTAGGCTACAGTCCATGATGTCGCAAAGAGTTGTACACAACTGAGCGACTTCACTTTTTTAGCTTTATCCTATAGTACACAGTTTAAAATAAAATGTAAGAACTTTATTTGAATTATTGAAAACTATACAACCTTGGATTTCAATAAAAGCATTTAAAAATAAAAGGTAAAAGTTATTTTCTTCCTTAATTTGAATTGTCTTCATTTGTGTACTCTGTCACCTAGTTGAGTGTGTAACTTTCCCCTTGGAGAAATGAGGTAATAGACTATGGAATAGTCTGTCTATACCAGACCTTCAGTGAGGAAAGCAAGTTCATCTAGAAGTTTTTGGAGCATGCCTGGAATATATCATCTGTAACTTATATGAATGTTGCTGCTTTTCTTGATTCAGTGTACAGTGTGGGAAAGCCACAACAGAATAGTTGGGCATTTGAGATTCAACCTTCCATTCCATTCAGTTTTTTCAAAATTGAAAAATTTCAGGAGAAACAGACATTGAGGAGGGGGATTGGAAAGACTTTTGTCAAATGCTCATTTTCAGTTTTGGTTACAAGACTTGTAGCTGATTTTGAGTCACAGTTGCTAGAATTTCAAAGCTTTGTTCGGCTACCATGAATGGACTGACAAACGTTTTAGATTTAACTTATTTATCTTAAAGCATGTTGAAAAGTGTTACATTTTTGACCTTTCCAAAAATCTGTTTTTATTTTCAGAGTGTGTCTGTTCTCTGATGCCTCTCCCAACACCTACTGTCTTACTTGGGTTTCACTTACCTTGAGAGGAGCTACTCCACATTCAAGGTCAGGAGGGGCAGCTGTGAGGAGATACCCCTTATCCAAGGTAAGGAGCAGGGGCTGTGTTTGCTGGAGCAGCCATGAAGAGATACCCCACGTCCAAGGTAAGAGAAACCCAAGGGAGAAGAACCGGCAGCAAATCAGGAGTCCACGCTTAGCAACAACTCACAAAAGAAATGAAGAGGCAGATCTGAATTTAGAAACAGGTGAGAGGGAGTCTCAAGAAATAGTCCTTCAGTGGACATAATTGTAATAATAAAAATAAGTACCATTTATTAAGCATTTCCTATATGCCAGGCACTTCACTTGTGTATATTATCTTCACTGCAGACTCCTGTGAGGTAGATATTATTCCCATTTAATCTGTGAAGAGATTAAGTCTCTCATCATGTTTGCCTCAGGCCATGCTGTGTGATTACTAAGCACACTCTCATTGTTGCTTGCTTGGCAGAATGGCTCCTTGAGACCAAAAAATGCACTGTACTGACAACTAGTTGCTTAAGGCTCTGAATCCTGCCTTTATAAAACATGAGGGAGTATTACAAATGCTAGAACTGAAAATCTGCTGTGTAAGTGCTGTGCTAAGAGCTTCATGAACATTACCTCATTTTATCTTTGCAAGAACTTTATCCTCATATGACCAATAAGGAGATGAAGTGTGATTTCCTAAAGTCACACTGGGAATCAGGAAATCTGATCCAAGAGCTGGTCATCATTCTTTCAATCAAAAGATCATTAGAAACAGAAATTTTGTATAATCCTCATCTCAGTGAAATTTCAGGGCCTTAATTCATCTTTGCCATCAAGGACATCTTTGTGTAGTGATCTCTGTCCATCAAGCATGCATATTATCAGGGATCAAAGTCATAGAAAGAAATACTATAAAATATTTTTTAACTTGGAGAAAAATGATCAGAGTTGTTCTGGTTTTTATTTTGCCCTGAAGTTTTCACTGGTTTTTCTTTATTAGGTTTGTCCCCTGATGCCAGAAGTTTTATGTTTTTCTCCATGTTTTTTCTCTTCCTGGATATGATTTTGATACTGATATGTCCTTTGATTCCATTAGCTAATTTCTTCCTGGCTTGTTATTGGTGCTGTGTGTAAAATCCCACAGATATGTATCAGGAAACAACTGCTTGATTTTCACATGCCAGTAAGGAGACAATCAATCTCCAGTCCCCAGGGGTGCCCCAAATTTTCCCATACCCTAAGCACTTTGTTTTTGATACTGTTGTCCTTATCAAGATAAAGAGACAGAGACCATTGCATATAAGTACTATGTGATACAATTGACAATAATAAGTATTAATATAATAATGCTAGGGTTATTAATACTAAGTATTAATATACATAATGTAATTAATATAATATTAATGATAATGATAGTATTAACAACAGCAATAATAATAAATTATTCAACAATTATTTTTTGAGCACTCCTTGTCTTCTAGACTCTTGGAATGCATCAATGAACAAAACCCTCAGATAACTTGCATTCTAGCAGGGAAAAATAGATAACAAACAATAAACATAATGAACAAAATAAAAAGAGGGGATATATGTACATTCATAGCTGATTAACTTTGCTGTACAGTAGGAAATAACACAACATTGTAAAGCAACTATCATCTAATAAAATTAACTTAAAACAGTGTATTGCTTAGTGATAGGGCTATTAAAAAGGGTGAATACAGGAAATATTTTAATAAAGAAAACTTTGTGTATAAGATGGCTGCAATATTGATATTATGGTCAGTGCAAACATCACTGAAAAGGTGAGATACTAACAAAGAGTAGTGATGAGGGAGTTGTAAGTGTAAAGACAGGGAAAGAACATCCCGTGCAGAAGGACAGTTGTGCAGAAGGACAGTTGTGCAGAGATCCTGAGGCATAAGCATGCCCAGCATGTTCTTGCATGAGCAAAGAGGCCTCTTTTCCAGAAACCAAATGAGAAGAGGGGGCAGATCAGAAGGAAATAAAAGACATAACAGGTTGCTAGAGCATGTACGTCTAGCTTGTAAAGATTTTTTATATGGTCAGTGCAAACATCACTGAAAAGGTGAGATACTAACAAAGAGTAGTGATGAGGGAGTTGTAAGTGTAAAGACAGGGAAAGAACATCCCGTGCAGAAGGACAGTTGTGCAGAAGGACAGTTGTGCAGAGATCCTGAGGCATAAGCATGCCCAGCATGTTCTTGCATGAGCAAAGAGGCCTCTTTTCCAGAAACCAAATGAGAAGAGGGGGCAGATCAGAAGGAAATAAAAGACATAACAGGTTGCTAGAGCATGTACGTCTAGCTTGTAAAGATTTTTTCTTTTATTTTGATTTAAATAGGATTTTAAAAAGAGGAGGGACTTAATCTATCTTTTATTTTAAAGGAATTACTTTGAGATTAGACTATAGGATTGTGAAGGTGTTAGCAGGAAAATATATTGGTAGATTATTACCAGAATCCAAGAGATGGCTCAGACCAGGTGACAACAATGAAGATAATAAAAGATGTCAAGTTCTGGGTAGATCCTCGTGTTCCCTGATGGATCAGATGTGAAATGTGATGGACAGGGAAGATTATTGGTGGAGTACTTTGGGGAGGAAGATCTTGATCTCTAAATGCATTCTTTTACTTTTTCATCCATTCATTTTTCATTTATTAAGCGCTTATAGCCAGGCATTCTCTCACTAATTTTCAGAAGAAGTCTTATAGATGAGGAAACCCAGGCTCAGAACATTTAAGCCATCTAGACTTCGTTCTGCTAATCCGTAGCATCGCAAGTCCAGTCGGAATCTTTGTGATTTTACCTTCCAAGCATATCCCACGTGACTTGACTGTACTGACAGAAATGAGAATGATACTGCTTTACTTGTGTGTTGCTAAATATCAGATAATACTTTTGTGTAAGTCGGACATTTCTTTTTTGCTATGACCTATTTTATCTTTCTGTGAGACACAGGAAGTCTCCCCCTTCCCAATAATTTTTAAGGCCCTTGTAATCTCCCATTCATAACTTAAAACAAAAAATGGTTAAATGTTTTGCTTTTATAACAAAGATATACTTGAAGCTTCCAAATATTGAGTGCTTAGCATTTAAACAAGACTATGTCTAGATATTTTGGCAACGGTGTACTTTCATGACATGTTATATCATCAGTCATTTCTTCATCAGACATGTAAAACAGCAGTGAGAAAGCCACATAAATAGATTTTCCACAAATATTTTTGGCAAAAAGCAAACAACCCCAAAACATATCATAAAGTTTCAATAGCAGCAACTATATTCCTTTGGCTATAAACTGTAGGTTGAAAGGGAATAATTTTTCTTCTGAGAGTAGCTTTTAACAGCTCTGTGGGATGCTCCTCTGGTCTTCAGGCCCTCTTACTCCTTCCTGACGTCCAAAAAGGAATGAATCTCCCCATGATGGTTTTTCCTGTGCTGCTCTGAGTTATGGTTTGGGCCCACATTAATGCTTGTGTTATTCTTCATTGGCTCTGTTGCAGGTAAAAAGGACTTTTAGCCATGTTGGAGGGAAACATATCTCCTTATTCTTTTCTAGTCATTTCTTTTATTTTAACCTTTAGGAATCTATTTAATAATTTGCGGGGTATGGGGCATTGACTCCAGTTGTGATTTTGAAGCTATTCTGGTTTTTTTTTTTTTTGTAATGTTTCCAGAAAGATGCCCTTTCAACAGAGTACATAGTTTGTGAACTTTATTTTCTATACAGTGAAGAAAGCAGCACCTCCTTCATCCATCCATGATGCTGCCTTTGTTCCCCTTGGTGCAAATTTGAATTTAATAAAAAGGATACAGCTAATAGCTATAAGAATAGAGAGACGCACTCACAACATGATCCTACCCTCACCTCCAGTGCCATCCGAAGAGAAAACATGAGGAGATGTGGTGGAATGGGAGGTGAGGGAGTGTGGAGAATTAATCGCTAATACTAGGCAAGTAGAACCCATGAACACACGGGGCTCCTCAGAAAATAATAGCAGCATTCATCATGTGTTGGCACAGCCGAGTTGTAAAGAAAATGTAGAGACTATCAAAAGAATGACAGGGTTGGCTGAATCATAACCACATGCTGTTCTCATTCTGAAAGCTGAGTACAAAGGCAGAGACTGAGTCCCAACACAGAGATTTCTTCCTCAACAGAGGAGCAGTTATGCCATGGCAACAATGATGATGTTTTCATTTTCCCAACATGTCTCACATGATGTTTGGTCCTTGTTCTTGCAGACCACTCTGAGAGAATACCCTAGAATTTTTCAGTTGCTCTAGGTGACTTGATTTGGTGGTGTGAGAAAATTTCATTATTTTATATCATACCAATTCCGAATTTGTGTTAAAGGAATAGATATACGTTTTAAATTTACTTTTTCACAGTGGTCTAAAAAGTGAATTGATTGCTGAGAAACTATCTCATTCACCTAAGAATTTGACTTTAAACTCTTAAGTTTTTTGTTTTTATGCTGAAAAGTTAACACTATATTTTCAACCTCTGCTTTCTAATTATTAAGTAGGTGAATTCGTGTTTCATGGCTACTGTAACAAGTTAGTACAAATTTAGTGGCTTAAAACACCAAGATTCTTTTATCTTACAGTTCTGTAAATCCAAATTCAGATGTGCATCCCCTGGGCTGAAATCACAGTGTTTATGGGGATGCATTCTTTTCTGGAGGCTCTGGGAATCCCCTTTTCTTGCCTTTTTCATCTCCTAGAGCTTCCACATCCCTTAACTCATGACCTCCTCTGTCTCACAGTCAGCAATGCCCAGTCAAGTTTGTCTCATTTCTCACCACTCTTTTGCTCTGTCTTCCTAATTTAAGGACATTGGTAGGCTATTATCAATAATCCAGAATAATCCCCCTATTTCAAGGTCAAATTAACAACTTTAATTCCATCCTCAACCTTAACTCTCCCTTGCCATAATGCATTCATAAGTTCTGGGATACAGACTGGAATGTCTTTGGAAGCCATTATTTTACCTATCACAGTAGGTCCTTCTGGAGGACCTTCATTAGATAGCAATTATAACATTAGATTACATTATCTACTACTTAATGATAACATTAGATAACAAAGTTATGACCAACCTAGATAGCATATTCAAAAGCAAAGACATTACTTTGCTGACTAAGGTCCATCTAGTCAAGGCTATGTTTTTCCTTGGTCATGTATGGATGTGAGAGTTGGACTGTGAAGAAGGCTGAGTGCCGAAGAATTGATGCTTTTGAACTGTGGTGTTGGAGAAGACTCTTGAGAGTCCCTTGGACTGCAGGGAGATCCAACCAGTCCATTCTGAAGGAGATCAGCCCTGGGATTTCTTTGGAAGGAATGATGCTAAAGCTGAAACTCCAGTACTTTGGCCACCTGATGTGAAGAGTTGACTCACTGGAAAAGACTCTGATGCTGGGAGGGATTAGGGGCAGGAGAAGGGGACGACAGAGGATGAGATGGCTGGATGGCATCACTGACTCAATGGACGTGAGTCTGAGTGAACTCTGGGAGTTGGTGATGGACAGGGAGGCCTGGTGTGCTGCGATTCACGGGGTCGCAAAGAGTCGGACACGACTGAGCAACTGAACTGAACTGAAGATAACAAAGTCCAGTACTTTTTTGTAGTTGAATGTCTTATTGTCTGCTTATAATGTATACATTGCTAATTGCTTACAGCATTCCTTTTCACTGAGACCCAATATAGTCTCAAAATTCTTCTTAACGGGACATGCCAAGCATTCCTCTAGCAGTTGATCAAAGTCATCACATGAGATAAACCATTTTGTCATTTCTATCCCAAATTGTTTTACTTTCTCTTAATGAGATCTAATTTCTTAAAACATTCATAAAGCATGTTTCCTGACACTAATTTAGACTGGCATTTTCCTCACTTATCCTAGTCAGTACAATTTGCTTGAATCAGAGTTGTGGAATCACATTTGTTCATGTTTGCTGTATTCATATCCCGGTACTGGATAACAAAGTCTAAAAAAAAATGACAGTACCAAACACTGGTGAAAATTTAGAACTATAGGGACTTGAATATATTGCTGGTTGGAATGCAAAATAGTATAGCCACTTTGAAAATTGTTTGCAAGTTTCTTAGAAAGTGAACGTTCTTATCGGATGACTCAGAAACTACATGTCAAGATATTTACCTATTAGAACTGTAAATTTTTTTCACCCATATACAGGTGTGTATGTTTACAGGAGATTTATTCTTAATTGCCCTAAACTGAAGACAACCACAGTGTGCTTCAATAGGTGAGTGGATATGTGTCCATACAATGGAATTCTGTCTTGCTATAAAAAGGAATGAACTGCTGATCCATACACAAACATAGATGAAACTTAAGTGCATTTTGCTAAGTGAAAGAACCAAAAAGTTACATATCAAATGAGCGCCTTCATAAGGTATTCTAGAAGAGGAAACCTGTAAGAACAGAAAATAGGTTTGTGGTTGCCAAGGGTTGGGAGAGGAGAGAGTGGCTGATGACAAAAGGTAAATAAGAATAGTTAGGGTGATTGATCTATTCTATCTGGTATGATGAATACATGACTATGTAGTTGTCAAAACCCACTGAAATTTACATCGCAGAGAGTATAGTGTTCAAATTAAATAAAAAATCAACCAGGAGGTTGCAGAAAATCCGAGGATGAAATGTTGACTGTGACAAAAGAATAATCTGTACTGCATATGTATGACTTCACAGAGAGGGATAAGGAAATAGAAGTTAACTTAGGTAACTTTTAGAAAATAGATTTTCAACTAGAGACTGTAGGGCCAAAAACAAAATGTATTGAACACAAACACTGTACTCTAGTTAGCAAAGTTGTTTATCATGGGGATATAGGTTAAACAATTCAGAAAATTTCTTCCTTGTATACTGAGGTCAAAAATAATTAAGTGAATATGGATGGTGGTGAGAGACTTCTTATTGTTGGAGAACAAAATTATAAATGTGCAATGGGGAAGACAAGAATGAGTATTATGGTACTGGATCACAGTAGGAGATATTAGTATTAACATAGGTTTACCAGTGTTCTTGCCTGGAGAATCCCAGGGATGGGGGAGCCTGGTTGGCTTCCGTCTATGGGGTCGCACAGAGTTGGACACAACTGAAGTGCCTTAGCAATTTATCATAATACAGATGGAGAGAACCAGAAATAAGTATAGGTACATATATATGCATGAATTAGTGTACATATATAAATTTCTTAGTCCTGTTCACCAAGAATTTAGCTGAAAGGTAGGCTGAATTGTTACATTCCAAGTAACAGTGAGCATATTCAGTGCCTAGATCTTTGTTTCTGGACACCATTCTCTAATAGGTACCTGAGTCTCTTGGAGAAATTGTTAACTTTAGGGCTAAAGAAAGGAAAATACAAGATGAACCTGGTGCTTCTCGTAGTGTTTAAATGCAAGAACATGTTCAAAAGCCAAAAAGATGGGGGCTTCTTGAAGATACGTGAGGACAGATCTGAAAAAGGCCCCAGTGGTCAAAGCCGGAACAGCTCAGTAACACAATTAATAATATAGGGTCCAATCACAAGATTAAAATAAATAATTGGATAAATAAGGAGAAGAAATGTTCTCATATAGACAATTCCAAATAATTTATGCAGACACCTTCTTCTCCAGCTAGTAGGGCTTAATCTCCTTTCTGCCGTTGAGCAATGGGCTGAACTTGGTGACTTGGTTCCAACGAGTAAAGAGTGGAATGAGGAAGCAACAATGGAAAAGCTTGGCAGTACTGTCTTGGCCCCATGATCCAAGTTAATATCACTGATGATAAGTTATGTTGATGGTATGTCCCCCATGTATGATGACATGAGAAAGGTACTTAGCATCTGATATACCTTCCAAACATCCCTAGCCCCAGACCAACCATCAGAGAAACAACAAACTCTCACTGAGGGACACTGTACAAAATATTTGACCAGTACTCTTCAAAAATATCAAGGTCATCACAAGCAAAACAGAAACTGTCATAAACCAGAGGAATGTAAGGAGACATAATGACTAACACCATTTGACTTTCTGACCTAGATCCTGAAACTACAAAATAAAGAACAGTAGTGTAAAAACTTATGAGATCCAAAGAAAGGTTTGAGTTTATTTAATAATAATTAGAAAATGTTTTTTTTTTAACTTTCATTTTTAAATTTTGACAGTGGTACTGTCGGGAGCCAGAGCGAGGAATCCCACCTGTGACAGGGTCACGTGGCAAACTCAGATGGCAGGGCAATTTGAGTCATCGGATTTCTCCCTGGTTTTTCCTGAACATGTACCCCCAAAAATAAGAATCTGTTTTCCCGTTATTTTCTGACTTTCTCTGGAAAAAGTTAATTCAGGGCTTTGGCCTCCTGCATTTGAAAGGAGTGTTTCAGCCCAAGCCCCCTTTGATAACGCTCTAGCCTGCCTAATCCCCTGACCTTCTACAAGCTTGTGAATTGCTCACAACTTCCCAACTGTGGGGGACAGTTCAGTTCAGTTCAGTTCAGTCGCTCAGTCATGTCCAACTCTTTGCGATCCCATGAATCGCAGTACGCCAGGACTCCCTGTCCATCACCAACTCCCGGAGTTCACTCAGACTCACGTCCATTGAGTCTGTGATGCCATCCAGCCATCTCATCCTCGGTCGTCCCCTTCTCCTCCTGCCCCCAATCCCTCCCAGCATCAGGGTCTTTTCCAATGAGTCAACTCTTCGCATAAGGTGGCCAAAGTACTGGAGCTTCAGTTTTAGCATCATTCCTTCCAAAGAAATCCCAGGGTTGATCTCCTTCAGAATGGACTGGTTGGATCTCCTTGCAGTCCAAGGGACTCTCAAGAGTCTTCTCCAACACCACAGTTCAAAAGCATCAATTCTTCGGCGCTCAGCCTTCTTCACAGTCCAACTCTCACATCCATACATGACCACAGGAAAAACCATAGCCTTGACTAGACGGACCTTAGTCGGCAAAGTAATGTCTCTGCTTTTGAATATACTATCTAGGTTGGTCATAACTTTTCTTCCAAGGAGTAAGCGCCTTTTAATTTCATGGCTGCAGTCACCATCTGCAGTGATTTTGGAGCCCAAAAAAACAAAGTCTGACACTGTTTCTACTGTTTCCCCATCTATTTCCCATGAAGTGATGGGGCCAGATGCCATGATCTTCGTTTTCTGAATGTTGAGCTTTAAGCCAACTTTTTCACTCTCCTCTTTCACTTTCAACAAGAGGCTTTTTAGCTCCTCTTCACTTTCTGCCATAAGGGTGGTGTCATCTGCATATCTGAGGTTATTGATATTTCTCCCAGCAATCTTGATTCCAGCTTGTGTTTCTTCCAGTCCAGCGTTTCTCATGATGTACTCTGCACATAAGTTAAATAAGCAGGGTGACAATATACAGCCTTGACGTACTCCTTTTCCTATTTGGAACCAGTCTGTTGTTCCATGTCCAGTTCTAACTGTTGCTTCCTGACCTGCATACAGATTTCTCAAGAGGCAGGTCAGGTGGTCTGGTATTCCCATCTCTTTCAGAATTTTCCACAGTTGATTGTGATCCACACAGTCAAAGGCTTTGGCATAGTCAATAAGCAGAAATAGATGTTTTTCTGGAACTCTCTTGCTTTTTCCATGATCCAGCAGATGTTGGTAATTTGATCTCTGGTTCCTCTGCCTTTTCTAAAACCAGCTTGAACATCAGGGAGTTCATGGTTCACGTATTGCTGAAGTCTGGCTTGGAGAATTTTGAGCATTACTTTACTAGCATGTGAGATGAGTGCAATTGTTCGGTAGTTTGAGCATTCTTTGGCATTGCCTTTCTTTGAAATTGAAATGAAAACTGACCTTTTCCAGTCCTGTGGCCACTGCTGAGTTTTCCAAATTTGCTGGCACAAAAGCCTTAAAGTATCTTAAAGTTTCAGAGCCTTTTCAAATTTATATTGGTGACAGGATTTCACGGTTAACTCAATGATTGTTGCCAGACCTCCTTATTTTTTATCTATCAGGCACCCGGGAAGATGTAATCAATGTAAATGGGATATTGGAAAAGGATATATAGTAGTTTTGATGTTAGCAATACTAAACTTTTGAGTAAATTACTTTTTCTTTTGCTATAAATCACTGTACTTCCTTTTATTACAAATGGCTGTATTTTTATTTAGTGTTTTCTGAGAGTGGCATTCAGACTTTGGAAAGGTTAACACAAATGAGTCTTCTGGTTTACAAAACCTCATCAGATGAGAGCCATAGAAATGTTAACAGGCCTCTTGGCCAGAAGATAATGTAAACCGCCTGAGACCTTTTGTAACGGGAGAGTATGCAAAAAAGAAAGCTTTGTCTCAATGAGGGTCAGGACTGCTGCCCCTGTATAACTCTGCATATGCCATTATGTACAACTTGGGGTATATAAGCTGAGTTTGAAAAATAAACGGCCCTTTTTTCTTTTGGAGTCTTGCACCAATGATGCTGGGCTTCCCCATGTCGTTCTTTTCTTTTTCTCCCCTTTTTCGGCTGAATTCCCATCTGGGGCGTAGAGGCTCTCCATGTCTACTTACCTGTCCCAGCTGCTAAGATCCGTAAGAGAGAGAGAGCCCAGGGCGGGGCACTCTCCGATATTCAAACGGACGCTCTTGGCCTAACGTAGATGGTGCAAACCTCTTGTCTCAAGGTTTTATTGGTTTTCCATGTAAACCAAGTTATTCAGCCTCCTTTTCTTCCACTAATTTCCTACTATACTATTCTATCCTGAACTATCCTGTTCTCTCCTATCCTGTCCTATCCGCCCGCTCTGTCCCCGCTTTGAATATCCCTGGATCCACCGGGGCTGGACCCCAGCAGCAGTACCATAGTTATATAATATATTAACAATAAGAGCAGCCAAGTAAGAAATATATATGAATTCTTTGCACGGTATTTGCAACTTTTCTCTAAGTTTAAAATAACTCAAAACAAACAAACAATTTGACTTGGTGCCATGTTAGAAATGGGATGATTTGAGAGAATAGCATTGAAACATGTATATTATCATATGTGAAATAGATCATCATTCCTGGTTCTATGCATGAGACAGGGTGCTTAGGGCTGGTGCACTGGGATGACCCTGAGGGATGGGATAGGGAGGGAAGTGGGGCGGGGACATTTAGGATGGGGAACACATGTACACCCAAGGCTGATTCATGCCAATGTATGGCAAAAACCACTACAGTACTGTAAAGTAATGTCTCCAATTAAAATAAATAATTTTTTAAAAAAGAAAATATATTTGACCATGTAATATCACTCTATTTATTCCATTCATGTTCAACACTGTTTTTTTATTATTGTAGCTTTGCAGTAAGTCATTAAATAAATAATGTAAGTTCTCCATCTGTCTCTTTTTAAAAAAATGTTTTTAGTGTTTTAGTATATCTTTTGCTTTTCCATATACATTTTAGAAGCAACCTGTCATTTCTTGTTCAAAGGTCTGTTACAATTTAGATATTTATTGTATATAGATCAATTTAGAAAGAGTGAAACTGAAAGTCAGTTATTCCTCAGAATTCTACAAGCCAGAATGCTGGAGTGGATAGCCTTTCCCTTCTCCAGGGGATCTTCCCAACCCAAGCATTGCACCCAGGTCTCCCACATTGTGGGTAGATTCTTCACCATCGGAGCCACCAGGGAAACCCAAGAATACTGGAGTGGATAGCCTATCCCTTCTCCAATGGATCTTCCTGACCCAGGGATTGAACCAGGGTCTCCTGCATTGCAGGCACATTCTTTACCAACTGAGCTACCAGGGAAGCCCTTAGAAAGAATAGGTATCTTAATAATACTGAGTCTTTTGATTCAGAAATATTGCATTTGTTATCATTTACTTAGGTCTTACTTAATTTTTTTCAGAAATTTTAAGTAATTTTTGCAAGTTGTATACATTTATTGTTACATTTGTTCCTAGATATTATATGTTTTAGGTGCTATGCATATGTACATGCTAAGTTGCTTCAGTTGTGTCAGACTCTGCAACCCTGTGGACTGTAGCCTTCCAGGTTTCTATCTCCATGGGATTCTCCAGGCAAGAATACTGGAGTGGGTTGCCATGCCCTCCTCTAGGAGATCTTCCCGACCCAAAGAGAGAACCTGCATCTCTATGTCTCCTGCATTGGCAGTGGGTTCTTTACCACTAGTGCCACATGGGAAGCCCTTTAGTTGCTATAGTAAATGGTTATTTTTTATGTTTCTAATTATCTTTTGCTAATATATAGAAATGCTTGTGATATTTTATATTGACTATGCATCATCTATTTTTACTAAACTCATTCATTGGTTTTATTTTTTCCTTAAAGATTCCATTCAGTCTTTCTACATATTCAATCATATTATCTATAAACATTTTTATTTCTTTCTAACCTGTGAATTTACTGTACTGGGCAAGACCACTTATAAAATATGCATAGAAATCATTAGAATAGTCATTCTGGCCTTGTTCCGTCTTAAAGAAAAAAGTTTCAGTATTTTACTGTTATATATTATGTTAGACTTCAGGATTTTATTAGGTGCCTTCTTTCAATTGAACAAGTTTCCTTTGACTTTTAATTTACTGAGAATTTTATAAGTAGATACTGAATTTTATCAAAAATTTTTTGCATGTATTGTTATAATTGCATGATTTATATCCAATATTCTTTATTATAATGACATATATTGACTTCTTTTCAAATGTTGCACTAAACTTGCATTATGGGATAAATATCACTTAATTATTTTGAATTTGATTTGCTGACATTTAAAACATTTTAATCTGTCTTCATCTTACTGCTTTTATGATTTCCTCATTGTCTTTGGTTTCTATCAGTTGACCATGGTAATTTTAGATGTTCTTTACTTTATTCTTCCTTCTTACTGAGCTTCTTGTGTCTTAGGTTAATGTCTTCTGCCCATTTTAGAAAGTCTTTGACCATTATCTGTATAGTTCACCCCTTTCTCTCTTTTCTTCTGAAACTCTAAGTATTAGACTAACTGATATTGTCCCATACACATCTGATTTTAACCCCTCTTCCCCATTTTTGGGTGTTTCCATATGAATGCTGCCTCTTGACTAGTCTTCAAGTTCTGCCTTTTTCCTGCTGTGTCTAGTCTGCACTTAGGCCTACCAAATGAATTATCCATTTCTAATACTGAATGTTTCACTTCTAGCATTTTTTTTTTCATATTTTTAATTGGTTTTATCCATCTCTTCTATATGAAGGAATTGCTACTTTCTGGAATTTAGTTTTTTTTTTTTTAATTTCTTTGCATCCTGAAGTCTTTGATGGGTGTTTTGTTTTGCTAGCTGTGGTTTTGTAGCTTATTGGGTTTGCTTGGATTGTTAGAGTGAGGATGAAAGTCTCTTGTGATTTTTAAACTAACTGTAATGGAAATTTGTAAGTTATTTCATGGAAGCATTTATGGAAATATTACTGTTTCCCTGGTGATATATTATAAACTATGGAATCTTTTTAAGCATACAGAACAATAAGGGATTGGGAAACTTTTCTCAAGAGATTATCTGGGCACAGTCTGTAAATAGTACCTCACAAATAGTATCTATACTTGACCTTTATATGGGGTATATCATCAGAGGTTTTATAGGTGATGGGTCCTGGTGTTTGTCTTCCCTAAATTCAACAGAATTCTCTTCACTCGTCTAAGAAGAGACACATTTCTCTGAGCTTGGATGACTAGAAGGCTAACTCCAACCATGCTTATAATGTGTGGCTTTGGAAATCACTTCCCTTCCTATGATTGAAGAATTACTTGCTAAACAAGATAACATAGTTAATTTATAACATATAATGTGTCTGTAGTTACCGTAGTGAAATGGTAACTCAGTTGTTAGGGTCAATACTAGCACATGTGAGTAATAACTTTGAGAAAGCTTTGATAAAGAAACAGAATTCTCTGTCCTTTATTGTATGCATTTGTTCATAATCCCATGAGGTAGACACTATTACCTTAACAGTTATTTATATTTTTACAAAAACTGAACCTTTGACTAGTTGAGTCATTTGCGATAGTGAGCATCTGTTATATTTTCTTTTCTAGCTTCAGCTCATTCTTATCTGCTTAGGGTCATAACAACATGCTGATTTTCCCTGTGGGAGCAAAATCTTCAGAGTTCTCTGGCATGGTGTAGGTGAAGATTATGCCTTCCTAGCCTCAGTGTTGTGCATGTGACCAGACCTGGCCAATCAGCTTTACAGCATCACGGCTTACTGTGATTGGTTCATAGTGTGTGGACATGTGGCATGTGATTCAATTCCAGGGATGCTTTTAAGCTATTAAGAAAGAAAGAATCTCTTTCTTCTAGGTCTGCTAGCAGTAAAGATGATGCACAGAAAGAAAAGCAGAACCAAGAGATAGAGCCCATTTGCTGATTGTGTGCTTTGGACTCTTGGACCTCAGTCATGCCCGCAGTCCTTTCATCTCCTGACTTTTCTTTAAGTGTGCCAATATATTTGTTTAAGCTGTTTGAGTCAGATGTGTCTCCCTTCCTCCATACAAGATCGTTCTGGAAAAATTTGTTCAACACAAGACATTAACATTTGAAGTCAGGGATCAATTTCAGATGACTATATATTTGAAACTATGCATGTCCCAACTTTCTTACCAAAGCTGCTTTGCTGCAGTTTCCCTCAGCATTTCTTGAATTAGGCAATTATCTTACCCAACTTGCCTAGGTAAAGAGAAGAGCTAAATGTTAAGAAATTTATTTGTTTAGTTCTTGGTTCCCTTGGGCTAACTCTAGATTGAGATTAAGTGTGGCATTGGGCTAATTTGTTGCCTAGCATTCCTGTGTAAATCCATTGATGTCACATTAGATTTAACTAGGGGAAGCAGGGGGCTTTCTTCCTGCAAGCCTAGAGTTGTATGAACTATGCAAATAAGCATTCATATAAGAATGCATGCTTGTCTTCCTCATCGCCATTTCCCTGCAGGTTAACTCTGGCTAATCTAGTAATTAGTGGTAGGAAGCTTGCAGATTTGCAAGCTCATTTACACAGAAGAAAACCATGTTTAAAATGACAGTAACTCACTAGGTTTCTATGTGGAACTTGGCACACAGCTGTTCGTTCCCTTTGGCTATATATTCCCTGTGGTGTTCTGAAATAGGAAAGGGCATTAGGATCTGCCTTGGAACAAGATGTATGTAATGCGGAAGGAAGTTAAGACTGAGGGTTTCTCTTTGATACCACTAAAATCCTAGTAGGCCATATTACTGATTGTAGAAGGGATTTAAAAGCCCAGCACTAAATAGTAAAGTAGTAATAACGACAAGTCGTCTCAATCGCTGAGTACTTACTATGTCTCAGGAACTGTGGTAGATGCTACATATATACATATATGCACGTACATGTATATGTGTGTATATATATTGCATGCAACATATATGTAATTACATTTTGTCCTCCTCAAATAAATTATCATCCTTATTATGTAGATAAGGAAATAGTGCCTCAGAGACCTTCAGTAACTATCCAAGTTAACTAGTCTGAGTTCATACACTTAGTGATGTGGGGTGTGTGTGTCTCAGTCGCTCAATAATGTCTGACTGTTTTGTGACCCCCATGGCCTGGCCAGGTTCCTCTGTCCATGGGAATTTTTAGGCAAGAATACTAGAGTTGGATGCCATTTTGTACTACAGGGGTTCTTCCTGACCCGGGGATCAAACCTATGTCTCTAATGTCTCCTGAATTGCAGATGGATTCCTTACCTGCTGAGTCATCAGGGAAGCCCCCACATACCAATAGCAGTGTCATAGTTACTATGAGGCTCAACTTTTTAGTTACCAAGTGTGCTGTTGACTACATTCCTAGACTTTGAAGATAACTGTTATCCAAGATGTTACCAGCATTTGTAGTAGAGTCAACCTCATTATAATAAAGCTTAATATCAGAAACACCACAGATACACAAACATCTTAAAATCAATTAAAGAAAAAAGATGCCCTTGATCTTATGTCTATTTTCACCTACCGGTTAATTTTTCTATTCCCTTTCACAGAAAACTCCTTGAAAGAACAGGCTATTCTTGTTAGCTCCACATCTTCACCCCTCTTTTACCCTAGACCTACTCCAACAGGACTTTTGTCCTGATGAGACAATGATTCCTATTAAGGTGAAGAGTGACCTCTATGCTCCTCCTTGTATCAGCTTCCTTTGACAGGTTAGATTCCTCTCTTTTACTTTAAAATCTTTTTTCACCTGCTTCTGGGACACCACCCTCTCTTACTCCTTTGGCTACCTTACTGACTATCTGATCTCCTCTGCTGACATTTTTTCTTAGGTCCCAAATTTAAAACCACTCTAGAGTGTACCCTTGGACTCAGTACTTAGACTACTTATCTTCTGTCTTTATGTTCCATTCCTTGCTATTCAGTCACTAAATTATGTCTGACTCTTTGTGACCCTATGAACTCAGGCACACCAGACTTCCCTGTCCTTCACCATCTCCTAAAGTTTGCTCAAACTCATGTTCATTGAGTCAGTCATGCCATCCAACCATCTCAGCCTCTGTTGTCCCCTTCTCCTCCTGCCTTAACTTTCCAAGCATCAGGGTCTTTTCTAATTAGTTGACTCTTCGCATCAGGTAGCCAAAGTATTGGAGCTTCATCATCAGTCCTTCCAATGAATATTCAGGGTTGATTTCCTTTAGGATTGACTGGCTTGACTTCCTTAAGGTCTATCAGTTCCAATCCTTAAGATTTATGGATTGGGAGTTCATGTACACTTGTGGCTGATTCATGTCAATGTATAGCGAAACGAATACAGTATTGTAAAGCAAAACAAACTAACAAAAAATTAATTAAAAGAAAAAGACTTATTAATTAAATCTTTAACATGTCTTGTAGGGGGGCAAAATTTGCTGCCTGAAATTGTGTGCCTTTAGCATGTCAACTATTTCAAGCTGAAAACAGTCAAGGCCCCGAAGACTCAGGAAGAATCTTTGACCTTTACCCAACTGCCTAAAAGAATTCATATAGTTCAGTTCAGTTCAGTCAACAGTTGTGTCTGACTCTTTGGGACGCCATGAATCGTAGCACACCAGGCCTTCCTGTCCATCAACAACTCCTGGAGTCCACATCCATGTCCATTGAATTGGTTATGCCATCTAGCCATCTCATCCTCTGTTGCCCCCTTCTCCTCCTGCCCTCAAGCTTTCCAAGCATCAGGGTCTTTTCCAATGAGTCAGCTCTTCGCATCAGGTGGCCAAAGTATTGGAGTTTCAGCTTCAACATCAGTCCTACCAATGAGCTCCCAGGACTGATATCCTTTAGCATGGACTGGTTGGATCTCTTTGCAGTCCAAGGGACTCTCAAGAGTCTTCTCCAACACCACAGTTCAAAAGCATCAATTCTTTGGTGCTTAGCCTTCTTCACAGGCCAACTCTCACATCCATACATGACCAGGGAAAAACCATAGCCTTGACTAGATGGACCTTTGGAGAAGTAATGTCTCTGCTTTTTAATATGCTGTCTAGGTTGGTCGTACTTTCCTTCCAAGGAGTAAACATCTTTTAATTTCATGGCTGCAGTCACCATCTGCAGTGATTGTGGAGCCCCAGAAATAAAGTCTGACACTGTTTCCACTGTTTCTCCATCTATTTGCCATGAAGTGATGGAACCAGATGCCATGATCTTCATTTTCTGAATGTTGAGCTTTAAGCCAACTTTTTTACTCTCCTCTTTCACTTTCATCAAGAGGCTTTTTAGTTCCTCTTTACTTTTTGCCGTAATGGTGGTGTCATCTGCATATCTGAGGTTATATATATTTCTCCTGGCAATCTTGATTCCAGCTTGGGCTTCTTCCAGCCCAGCATTTCTCATGATGTACTCTGCGTATAAGTTAAATAAGCAGGGTGACAATATACAGCCTTACCATACTCCTTTTCCTATTTGGAACCAGTCTGCTGTTTCATGTCCAGTTTGAACTGTTGCTTCCTGATCTGCATACAGATTTCTCAGGAGGCAGATAAGGTGGTCTGGTATTCCCATCTCTTTTGGAATTTTCCACAGTTTATTGTGATCCACACAGTCAAAGGCTTTGGCATAGTCAATAAAGCAGAAATAGATGTTTTTCTGTAACTTTCTCACTTTTTTGATGATCCAGTGGACGTTGGCAATTTGATCTCTGGTTTCTCTGCCTTTTCTAAAACCAGCTTGAACCTCTGAAGTTCACGGTTCATGTATTGCTGAAGCGTGGCTTGGAGAATTTTGAGCATTATTTTACTAGTGTGTGAGATGAGCACAATTGTATGGTAGTTTGAGCCTTCTTTGGCATTGCCTTTCTTTGGGATTGGAATGAAAACTGACCTTTTCCAGTCCTGTGACCATAGCTGAGTTTTCTAGATTTGCTGGCATATTGAGTGCAACACTTTCACAACATCATCTTTCAGGATTTGAAATAGCTCAGTGGGAATTCCATCACCTCCACTAGCTTTGTTTGTAGTGATGCTTTCTAAGGCCCACTTGACTTCACCTTCCAGGATGTCTGGCTCTAAGTGAGTGCTCATACCATCATGATTATCTGAGTCATGAAGCTCTTTTTTGTACAGTTCTTCTGTGCCACCTCTTCTTAATATCTCTGCTTCTGTTAGGTCCATACTATTTCTGTCCTTTATTGAGCCTATCTTTGCGTGAAATGTTCCCTTGGTATCCCTAATATTCTTGAAGAGATCTCTAGTCTTTCCCATTCTGTTTTTTCCTCTTTCTTTGCATTGATCACTGAGGAAGGCTTTCTTATCTCTCCTTGCTATTCTTTGGAACTCTGCATTCAGATGCTTATATCTTTTTTTTTTCTCCTTTGCTTTTCACTTCTCTTATTTTCAGAGCTATTTGTAAGGCCTCCTCAGACAGCCATTTTGCTTTTTTGCATTTCTTTTCCATGGGAATGGTCTTGATCCCTGTCTCCTATACAGTGTCATGAACCTCTGTCCATAGTTCATCAGGCGCTCTATCAGATCTAGTCCCTTAAATCTATTTCTCACTTCCACTATATAATCATAAGGGATTTGATTTAGCTCATACGTGAATGGTCTAGTGGTTTTCCCTAGTTCAATCTAAGTCTCAATTTGGCAATAAGGAGTTCATGATCTGAGCCACAGTCAGCTCCTGGTCTTGTTTTTTGCTGACTGTATAGAGCTTCTCCATCTTTGGCTGCAAAGAATATAATCAGTCTGATTTCAGTATTGAGCATCTGGTGATGTCCATGTGTAGAGTCTTCTCTTGTGTTTTTGGAAGAGGTTGTTTGCTATAATCAGTGCATTCTCTTGGCAAAACTCTATTAGCCTTTGCCCTGCTCCATTCCATATTCCAAAGCCAAATTTGCCTGTTACTCCAGGTGTTTCTTGACTTCCTACTTTTGTATTCCAGTCCCCTATAATGAAAATGACATCCTTTTTGGGTGTTCATTCTAGAAGGTCTTGTAGGTATTCATAGAACCATTCAACTTCAGCTTCTTCCATGTCCTAACTATTGTAAACAGTGCTGTGATGAACATTGGGATACATGTGTCTCTTTCAATTCTGGTTTCCTCAGTGTCTATGCCTAGCACTGGGATTGCTTGGTCATATGGCGGTTCTATTTCCAATTTTTTAAGGGGTCTCCCACTCTTCTCCATAGTGGCTGTGCTAGTTTGCATTCCCACCAACAGTATAAGAGGGTTCCCTTTTCTCTGTGCCCCCCAGCATTTATTGTTTGTAGACTTTTTGATAGCAGCCATTCTGACTGGTGTGAGATGATACTTCATTGTGGTTTTGCTTTGCATTTCTCTGATAATGAGTGATGTTGAGCATCTTTTCAGGTGTTTGTTAGCCATCTGTATGTCTTCTTTGGAGAAATGTCTGTGTAATTCTTTGTCCCATTTTTTGTTTGGGTCATTTATTTTTCTAGAATTGAGATGTATGAGCTGCTTGTACATTTTTGAGATTAATTCTTTGTCAGTTGCTTCATTTGCTATTATTTTCTCTCATTCTGAAGGCTGTCTTTTCACCTTTCTTATAGGTTCCTTCGTTGTGCAACAGCTTTTAATTTTAATCAGGCCCTATTTGTTAATTTTTGGTTTTGTTTCCATTACTCTGGGAGATGGATCATAGAGGATCCTGCTATGATTTATATCAGAGAGTGTTTTGCCTATGTTTTTCTCTAGAAGTTTTTAGTTTCTGGTCTTACATTTAGATCTTTAATCCATTTTGAGTTTATTTTTGTGTATGGTGTTAGAAACTGTTCTAGTTTCATTCTTTTACAAGTGGTTGACCAGTTTTCCCAGCACCACTTGTTAAAGATATTGTCTTCTCCATTGTATATTCTTGCCTCCTTTGTCAAAGATAAGGTGGCCATAGGTGTGTGGATTTATCTCTGGGCTTTCTATTTTGTTCCATTGATCTATATTTCTTTCTTTGTGCTAGTACCATACTGTTTTGATGAATGTAGTTTTGTAGTATAGTCTCAAGTCAGGCAGGTTGCTTCCTCTAGTTCCATTCTTTTTTCTCAAGATTGCTTTGGCTCTTCAAGATTTTTTGTATTCCCATATAAATTGTGAAATTATTTGTTCTAGCTCTGTGAAAAATACTGTTGGTAGCTTGATAGGGATTGCATTGAATCTATAGATTGCTTTGGGTAATACACTCTTTTCACTATATTGATTCTTCTGATCCATGAACATGTATATTTCTCCATCTATTTGTGTCATCTTTGATTTCCTTCATCAGTGTTTTATAGTTTTCTATATATAGGTCTTTTGTTTCTTTAGGTAGATTTATTCCTAAGTATTTTATTCTTTTCATTGCAATGGTGAATATAATTGTTACTTAATTTCTCTTTCTGTTTTCTCATTGTTAGTGTATAGACATGCAAGGGATTTCTGTGTGTTCATTTTGTATCCTGCAACTTTACTGTATTCCTTGATTAGCTCTCTTATCATTCATACCTGACCCTACTGGTCACTTCTTCAGAGACTGACCCTATAATCCAATCTAAAGAACTTCCTTCCCAAACCCTTACTCTCTGACCATTTACCTGCCTTATAGTCTTCATTGCAATAAGCCTTTCCCAAATTGTATATTTGATTTTAAAAATTTATTTATTTGTTCATTTGTGTCTGTGCTGGGTCTTTGTTGCTCTGTGGGCTTTTTCTCTAGTTGTGGCAAGTGAGACTGCTCTCTAGTTGTGGTACACAGGCTTCTCACAGCAGTGTACTAATGTGTAAATAGCTGTAAAGATGCACACATTTTAGAAGAATTGTCTAACTAGGGTGGAAGGATGGTTCGTAGATATAAGACCTATCTAATCTCTGTACTAGACTTAATACTGAGACCCAAAGTTAAGATGGAGTTGATCATACAAAAATATGGAGTCTAAGACAGAGGAGACAGCATATATATCAGTATTAAAGCAGAAAGGAATGAGTGGTTTTATAGAAACTGAATGACAGTGTAGCTGAAAGTGAAGCAATGAGGGGAGAGTAATATATGTGGAAACTAAAGAGATAAGGGTCTAGGCATGTCCATATCAGAGTGTAATAAATCACTGGGGCTTTGTGCAAATATAAACTTGGACTTAAATATAAGGCAATACTTGAGATAGAGCTTATTCAGTCTTAACATTCAGATCATGAGCCTCACCTGTAACCTTCTGAATCAAAATCTCTTGGCTAGAAACCAAGGAATCTTCATTTTAGCACAGTCACCTTATGATTCTTACATACTTAAATTGTAATAGCCACTTTTCAAAGGGAAACAGCAATGGTGCATTTTATTATAGTATTATTATTGCAGATATCAAGGTGGGTTTCATGTACCTCTCAAGAGCTGACATAGGAAGAATAGTGAATTATGTTTTCCACAAATGCAAAAGATAAAAGAGTTAATAAAGTTACAAAATTGTCAGACTTCACTGATGTTCACATCAGCATATTCTAAGTTTCAATTAACCTACTCATCTCCATCTTAATTACAAAATGAAGAATGCTTGTAGTGGGATACACTGCTTATGGGTGTTGCCCAGCTTGTGCCCCTAGGAAATTCTCGTTTTTTGTTTATACTTATTTTAAAATATGAGAAAGGCCTTTATTCAGGGAGGAATGCAGGAAGTGTGTTTTCAGCTGTGCTGTAATTGGTGGATGCACAGTCTGTTCATGCCCTTCTAAATTGGTCATAGTGTAAGTTGATAAAATGTGACAACTGTTAACTTTTTATCTATCAGTTCCAATTACATTAGCACTCAACTGAGATAAACAAAAATATGCAGAATGTCTACAGATTATAAAGCACTTAGTGTGTTAGATGTTAAAAAAGTCTTTGGGTATGACTTTGGAAAGTGTGAAATGTCAGAGAGCTTAGAGAACTCCCTAAGAACCAAAAAAATGGCAGGTAGGCTGTTTTGTGTGAAGATTTCTGGAGAATCATTATCACTTTGCATCTCAAGCTCTGCTGAAGGGAAAGTCCTGATTCTTCCCAAATAAACATTTGAAGCCAAGAGTGAACTGAATCTTAGTAAAGATACAGTAGAAATCATACTCAGGTTGATCACAGATTAGCAACAACAAAAGAATAAATCATGACTTTTTGTCTAGGTGTAGTATTGCTTGCTTCACTTTATATTGTTCGTAGAGTATCCAGCATTAGAATTTTTAAAAGCGTAATATGCATAAAGAAGCAAGAAAATATGAAACATATCAAAAGAGGAAAGTATCAAGAGATGCAAAAATGATTTAGATAATTGGAATTAGAGACAGATGAGAACTCTAAAATAACTTAGAATGTTAAAAAATACTGTGGAAAATGTAGACAAAATGTGTGAACAGATTGAAAGTTTCAGCAGAGAAGTAAACTATTAAAAAGTACCAAATGGAAACAATAGAAATAATATCATTGTTAGAAGAAATGAAAATTAATATAAAGATCTAAACATAAGTCTGGACATAACAGAAAAGGATAAGGAAGCTTGAAGATTATCTAAGTGGAAACGTTTGGAGGGAAAAAAAATGAACCGTAGCAGTTAAAGCCAATGAAGCAACATGAATCAGTCTAATACTATCAATCATTAGTCATATTTGATATTTACAAATATGGCATCAAAGCTGCAGAATATAATTTTTTCAAGTGTATATGGACTAGTCACCAAGAGAGTTCATATGGTGGGCTACAAATCAGGTCTCAACAAATTAATGACTGAAATCATACAGAATATGTTTGTGGTCACAACAATAAATTAGAAATAAGTAATAATTATATATATATATATATATATATGACTCAATTATTTAGAAATTCAATAAAATCCTTGAAATAACTCATGAATCACAAAATGAGTCAGAAGAAAACTCAGACAAAATATATCCTATGCAGTAAAAGGGAAATGTGTTGTTTTATGTGCTTGTATTCTACAGATAATAAACAGATTGGGCATATGATAAACAAATTCATGAAAATAATTAAAAAGTTAGATGAAGTGGACACATTCTTTGAAGGAAAAGTTTTAAAAAATAGATACAAGGAGATAGAAAAAAAATACAAACTAGACCTTGATCTATTAAAGGCATTGAATTTATAAATAAAAAAATTAAAACTTTCTTACACTCATGGCTAATTCATGTCAATGTGTAACAAAACGAATACAGTATTGTAAAGCAAAACAAACTAAAAAATAAAAATTAATTAAAAAAAAAAAAAGAAAGAAAAGAAAATTAAGGCCCAATGAGTTCACTAGAGAATTCTTTCAAATTTGTAAAAAAAAAAAGTAATTGCAGTCTTACTCGTTTTTTGTTAAAGAAAACAGAAGAAGAAACATTTCCCTACATGTTTTATGAGTTCAGCATAATCTGACCCCAGCCCCTCGAGAGAAGACAATCAAAGGCTAATAACCCTCATGAAAAAGGGTCAAAAGTCCTTAGCAAAAGATTAGCAAAGCAAATGCAATGATGTATTACAGGATCCTCAAATCTGTATACATGTTCTTGCCTCAGCTTGGCCCGGTCCTAAATCCCTTCCTGCTTTATTTGCATATCTGGATATCTGATACCTTGTCATTTTTTAGGTCACTGTTGAAATGTAGCTATTTCGTATCACCCAAAGAGCATCTTAGATCAGTTAACCTAACTAGCCATATTATATAGTATCTCATGCCCTATGTGTTTTCTTTATAGCACTCACAATCATGTAAATGAAGGGAAATTTCCTTTTCTTCCCAGAATATAAATTTATGAGCAGAGATTTCTGTCCTTTTGATGCCCTCTACCTTGCTAAAATGTCTGACAAAATGAATAGTAGCAGTCACTCTAATATATTTATTAATTGAATAAATGAATGAAATGCAAGAGATCAGTGAAACTAAGCTACTTAAGATCTACATCTGTGAGTTCTGGACATCTCTGGAGTTCCTGCTTCATTTCTGTAAAGCTCTATCAGTCAGAACAGCCTTCTTCACAAACTGAATCTTTGCTTTAGTTTATAAAGCTACTCTGTGGGGACCTGTATTATATCAGGTAGGTGCTTTCCCTAGGGAATTGTGTAACTTCACACCAGATGCCCAATCATGGAAAGTCACCTCTTTCTTCCATACAGTTTCTGATATAAGTAGCCTCTTACAGTCTTGCAATGGCTTCCAGGAAATGGAAAATATTGGGAATGTTTTGTTAATAAAGACTTTTAAAGTGATGAGCATGTGTCCTTGCAGTGGTCTGAATTAAACTACTGCAATTCAATCCCTAAGCCTGAGAGTAATTGACTGCTTAGTTAAATGGGAGGACCTGTGCCCAAAAGTCAAGAGTCCAGATGAATATCTATGTCATCTGATTCTTGAATCTAATAATTCTTAAACTCTTAAATTTTACTGACACAGTGACTACATCTCATTTTAAAACAAAAATGTCATGTGATTGCAGTTCAACTTTGGTTCAGCAGATCCAAACATTAAAAGTTTTATTAGACTGTCACTCTGGAGAAAGAAGCTGAGAGAGAGACAGACAGACAGAGACAGACTGAGACTCAAATATTCACCTCTCTCTTTTGTAATAATGGAGAATGTTATCCTCTCCTTTGTCTCTGGAATATTTTTACATGGTAATGAACTAACCAGCAAAAGAGCAAAAGCCACAGAAGACTGTTGGTTAATGAAGGTTAATATTTTTGACCATCTAATATGTGTGCCATTAACTAACTCAGGCACCACAAGCACACAGACTGACATATTACATATTGGGGACAGTCACCTCATTTTTCAGTCTCTCTCTGCCACCAAAACAATCATTTCAGAGCCGTACAAGTATGAGGTGATGCTCCTTTGCCAAATCACCTTGTTTAAATCTCCATAAAGCATTGCTGCCATCAGCAGCTAGAAACTTTGAGAAGCAATTTAAGGTTGATATAATTTGCAAGTAATTTATCACTGCAAGGGGATGGTTTTATTAAACAGCTGCAGGGTGCCTATGTAAAAAACAAAAATTAAAAAAAAAGGTTATAGTACCCGTGTTCATCTTCCCTCTCATCCTTTCTTGCTTCCATTCCTTTTGTTTTCTGATGTAGTTATTTAAACTGAACTTCTAGGTTGGAGAATAAAGAAATAGACCATCCCTAGCATGCATTGCAGAGAAGGCATAGGCACCCCACTCCAGTACTCTTGCCTGGAAAATCCCATAGAGGGCGGAGCCTGGTGGGCTGACGTCTATGGGGTCGCACAGAGTTGCACACGACTGAAGCAATTAGCAGCAGCAGCAGCATGCATTGAACCAAAAAGATCCTTAGTGTATGGCAATACCTTCCCTGCTTTAATAAAAGCAGATTCATGCAAATAAAAGGCAAACAGAAGCTAGACCAAGTAGAGAAAATATTGTGGAAGAGATGGGGTTTGAGTTGGATGAGAGATGACAAAAGGAGAAGGAAACTTCTTTAAGACAGAGCAAGAGTATGTGCCAAGGTCCTGGGGCCAGGAGTGAAGAGGCAGTGAAGAGACTTTCTTTTTTTGTATTTATCATCATTGCTTCATAGTTAACATACTAAATTTATCTATTTATATATTAAATAGGTGATTTAAAGTGCCTGCAGGTTAATTATGAATACATCTGCATGTGATGTATCCAAATTATTAAAAATTCCCAAGGCTAACACTTTTTCATCCATTCAACAAAGAGAACATAAGCTTATACTATCTATCACATAATGTGTTAAAAACTAGGAATGCAAGGAAGATTGAATCACATTGTATAAAAATCAACCTATTAAAATTGTGTTTTAGTGGAATTTCTGTTTGAAGTTCTATGTGGCATAGGACAGAGTGAGGCATTTTGACAGACAGCCACCAGCTTAGGGTGGGTATGGTTAAGACTGCATTATCATGTTTTTAATAATTCTTCAAGCATTGACTATCCAAGTGAAGTTTCTGTGAGAATGCAGAGGGGGATGGGACCAGCATGAGTGAAACAGAAGTTTTTCAAGAGCATGTAAAGGCTTCAATAACACAGGAGTTAGTGAACTTAGAATAATTAACGTATATGGATTGCAGGTTCTCTAAAATTTGTATTAATTCAAGAGGGTTTGGTTATGGTTGTATGCATATATTTTATGGAAGCACATTTATATTCTGGATGATTAATTGGACTAAAAATGGATAAACCATAAATTTTTAAGTGAGTTATTTGGCCTATAAAAAGGCAGCCACTGGAGAATAAGCAGCTAACAAAATTAACCTGGTTTTCAAAAGAAAAGAGTTGTCACTACTCAAAACCTGGTGTTGATTTGCAAGCAAGACTCCTTTCCCCTTACCCAATCATGGTCATCTGGCCTTCCTGTCTGTCGCTCACATCTCTGGATTTTGATCATATTTCCATGTAGCCTTTTGATTCTGGAAGTGGTGATGGAGACTTTGTGGCAGCACTGTTGGAGAACCCAAAGTTGTTCTCATATTTACATATGTAAATATGGCCTAGTCACTAACCTCTTTCTAAATCATCAGCTCTGCTAAATTCAGTACAGGCTGCAAAACTAGATAATGCTCCCTGCTTCAGTGGAGATAGCACTGTTGGCTAATATATTTTGAAAGAAAGGTAATGATTAAAAGAAAAGAACATGAATTTTTTGAATTGAATTATTTGAGACATTTAAAGAAAACTGAATTAAAATGTTTTGCCTTTTTTTTTTTTTTTCCAGTTTGTTATCCCATGGACTATGACCATTGGGAGATTTTTTAAATTTTCTTTTTCCTCAAATAAGTTCTTATTAAGATTTGTTTGAAATAATTTTTAAAACTAAATACATATATACAAATACATAGTTTATCTTCTAGTACCATGGTGGTGGTGGTGGTGAAGTCGCTCAGTCGTGCCCGACTCTTTGCGACCCCGTGGACTGTAACCTACTAGGCTTCTCTGTCCATGGGATTCTCCAGGCAAGAATACTGGAGTGGATTGCCATTTCCTTCTCCAGAGGATCTTCCCTACCCAGGGATCGAACCCAGGTCTCCCGCATTGGAGGCAGACTCTTTAACCTCTGAGCCACCAAGTACCATAGAAAGATAAAAATATTATCAAGTTTTTATCCCCTAAGGAAGCAATATATGGATTCTTACTGGATGGTTTGTGAATAAGCTGTGCTCATGGAAAACATTTGAGATTCTAGGAATCTTGTTGCTTATATTTGGCTCTGTCCCTTATTAATGATTCACTAGTCAAGGAGCTGCTGGCAACTGTATGTAGATCCTAGATTTGTCATCTATCCCTCATCAGTATTGGATACATACTAGTTTCCTTGCCCTTCGATATTAAGAATGGATGAATTAATTAATGAATAGTAAAAACCCAAGTTTTCTTTGATATTGCTCTCTGATATTGTCCTCTAGTTAGATTTGTGCTTCAACTACAGAAGATAGGAGCAAGGAGACTAAAATTTATAGCAGGAGTGACCCTGGTGAATAGAGGAGGGATCACAGTCTGCTGGGAAAAGACCCAAAGTTATTGGACCCTCAATGTACTTTCCTCTTTCCCTAAACAGTTCATGTGAACTAACTCCAGGGTCATGGGTAATTGAAATTTTACCCTAATGATTCAAGCTGAGATTGTTCTTGGCTGTGTCATCGAAGTGTTTTACTATTTATTAAATTATCTATTTCATGGGCAACACTATTCTTTAATGATCTTTAATTAAATATAAAAAAAAGAACTCGAGAAGTAGGTTTAAATTTTATTGATTGATTTAAAATAGAAGAAGAAACTGAGGGCCAAAAGGAGTGACAAGCATGCTCTAGGACATTCAGATGGTAGGAGGTGGGGCCACTATTGAACCAGTAGTGTTGCCTCAATGTCTTTGGGTTGATGTCTTTGAGCTTTCTGCTATATACAAATGGCCTCTTTACAAACAGGTTTGAGCTCAAAGCCAGATCAACTGGAGATTATTGATCTCACTATCATGTTAAGTCATTATTTGTATGAAGTATTGCTGGAGCCTGGGAAGAGGGCAAATGAGAGAAAGTATTAAGTGGATTAACACAGTGTTTTGCCTTATCTGTGAGATACATTTCATAGCTAGAAGAAAACATATCATGCTATCTGAAGTAAACTCACTCATGACATAATATGGATAAGATAGCAGCTGCTAGTGAAGAAAAGTCATCAAGAGAAGAGTTGTGAGTAGGATTTCTGATCTTTAATTGCTATGAGACACAAGCAAGGCTCTTTGGTGTCTATCATTTTCATGTTCACTGTGTTATTAGAGTTCCCTACAGAAACCTTTGAAAATGAAAAGTGAGATTCCAGCTCAGTAGCAAATGAATTTAGCATTGATTCTTTGTATACTTATTTCTATGATAAAGTAGATAACAGGCAAGCTGCTCTTAATAACAAAAGTTAATATGAATTATGGACCAACTAGATAAGAAATAGGTGAGTAGATTTTTCATTTGAAAAGAAAAATGCAGGTATGCTAGTTTTATAGGATGTTAGTAACCAGAAACTTTACCTTTATGTTGGGATACTTACAGGTCCTAATACTATATAGCTCTATAACTTTCCAGGATGAAATTTTCTATGCCTCAGTCTTCTCACAACAAAATGGAGATAATGGTAGCACCTATCCACCCGTGAAGTAGTCATCCTCCATATACATAGAGTCTGGCCTGCTATGAGCACATTGTAATCATCAACTATGGTTTATCACTGTGATTAACCACTGAAATAGTGTGTATGAAGATAGAAATACCTGTGTGAAGGTATATAGAATGTCATGTAGAAGATGCTCAATAGATGCATGTCAAATGCATGAATGGTTGCCTTCTGCACCAACTGAAAAAAGGTTAAGAGCAGCTGGTGTACTTATGCCCTGGCATTTTTAGCCAGGTATATACAATTGAATTATTGTTTCACTGGGGTTCAAATTCATCCTTGTGCCATGAGGCAGGTGTACAAATTGAAAATCATGTTAATTTTTTAGGTCTTCCAAAAAGAAGTAGCTTTGCTTTATAAAAGCCCTTAAATCATGTTCTAATTATTGACTTATTTTACCTAAAATTTGACACATAATAGCTACTTAACAAATACTCCATAAATTGAGGGATTTGTTTGGTAAAATATCTGTTCTAATATAAGCTATGTAAGCATATAAAATATGTCTCTATGCACAAAACTAATCAGTTGGGACTTAGGATATTTGCACAAGATTTGTTGTGCAAACGATTTAACACAGTGATAGTGACTCTTATTTTGTCAAATACTCTCACTATAGTAAAGTTCTAATGTGACAGAATAAATACTTTGATGTTGTTTTATGACTCAGTATTCACTAAAATCAAGAAATGTAGTCCATTAATACGCTGCTAAAAATGCCAGGGCATAAGTACACCAGTGCTCTTAACCTTTTTTCAGTTGGTGCAGAAGGCAACCATTCATGCATTTGGTATGCATCTGCTGAGCATCTTCTATGTGACAGAGACTGCTTCAGACCCTGGGCATAGAGGAGTGAACAAGATATACAAAGTCTTTGCTCTTTTGGGCTTGTGTTCTAGTGGGGCTTCCCTTGTGGCTCAGCTGGTAAAGAATCCTCCTGCATTACGGGAGACCTGGGTTCGATCCCTGGGTTGAGAAGATCCCCTGGAGAAGGAAAAGGTTACCCACTCCAGTATTCTGGCCTGTAGAAGTCCATGGACTGTATAGTACATGGGGTTCCAAAGAGTCGGACAAGAATGAATGACTTTCACTTCACTTCACTTCTAGTGGGTGTAGTTAGATAGTAAATATGTAAAGGAGGTGCAAAAAGTGATGTGTGCTATAAAGAAAATCAAATAAGTTCTTTTTCTAAGTCTGTGAGTCTTTCTGTTTTGTAAATAAGTTCATTTATACCATTTCTTTCCATATTCCACATATATGCGATATCATATGATATTTTAACTTCTCTAGGCTGACTTACTTCACTCAGTATGACACATTCTAACAAACTTAGGGATAGTTAGGGAATTTGGCAAGGTCATGTACAGACTGCTATATTCAAAATGGATAACCCACAAGGACCTATTGGATAGCACATGGAACTTTACTCAATGTTATGTACCAGCCTGGATGGGAGAGGGGGTTTGGAGCAGAATGGATACATGTATATATATGGCTGAGTCCCTTTGCTGTTCACCTGAACTACCACAACATTGTTAACTGGATATACTGAAATACAAAATAAAAAGTTTAAGGTTTGAAAAAAAATTAAATGGAAAAGTTTAATAGGGAGTAACTATGATGGGAGCGTGTTTCCTTTAGCTTGGGTAGCAAGGAGATCCCCTCTGTTTGTGTGACACATTATTTTTAGAAGCATGCTTGAATTCTTATGAAGGTTGGAGGATCTAGAAACTATCAAAATGAGAGTCATTTTTAGAGTTTGAAAGCCTTCGAATAGCTGGATTTATTTCATTCCTGAATGCCAATATTTATTTAAAGTGGGAAGCTCTGTCTGTCATGCATGACTGTCCCCAATTCTTTGATCATTTTGTTTGGATTCATATTAAAGCATCCCTTATTTCCTGAATGTGATGTTATATCATTTCCATGTGCTTCTCTAGCATGTACCTCTTTATAATACTAAAGTAAAGAGATTTATTTATCTGTCAATTCCACAACCTACTATCCATACTTGGCCCTTTGAAAGAAGAGACTTCTCTTATTTGAGTTTATATATCCAGTACTTGGCATAGCTACAACTTTCCCTCATGAAAGGTGATAGAGGAAACATAGGCTATTTAAATTTTAAGTGTCAGACTCATTTATTAAGTGTTTTTGTATTTTGTACATGTGGTACATTTTCTTAACTGATTTTTGGCTCATGTAAAATTAACTAACTCATATGGCTTCAGAAAGGCCCTTGTGTTACAGAACCAGACTTTTGATGTCTTCCAAATAATAGACAATCATAGAGGCTCTGGAAGTAGTATATAAGCAGTAAGTGTTCCCCTATGGAGTATAGTTAATAAATAACAATTTATAGTTAATAAATGGAAAACTTCCTTTTTGTACAGTTTTTCTGTCACTCTCTAATTGAGTAACTCACCTCCTCCCTTACCCAGTCCAGTCCCTTATTCTTCATCTAAGACACCTCTTCTTTTAGGACTGAGTTCACATTTGAGTTTACCATGTGAAATTGAAGTGCATCTTGCTTTCCAGACTTTGAATCCTGAGAAAAAGTAGTTGAAGGGAGAAGTTGTACTACACTGGGAAGAGCTTGGTATTAGGGATCTGATGGGTTACCCATCAGAGGAGGATTTAGTTTAATTTCTAGAGACTGACCTTGTGCCAGCATTTCTAGTAAATTAGGATCAACCTTAACATAGAAATAGTAAATGACATCTTCTAATATGTTCAGCTCAGTGGGCTTCAAAAATCTTTTACATCAAAGTTAATTCATGAAGTTTGGAATTTTGAACATTTTTGTTCAAAGCCCCAGTGCTGTGAAATTCATGTGCAAGATCCAAGAAAAAAGAATCTCTTTGAGGGAATTTAAAGTACACTCTGAAGTTTTATATAGATATTCTCATGGTACTATATAAATTATTAAGTATATGTATTTCAAAATAAACATATGCTACTTGCTAGTTTCTGAGGATTTTATTAGAATAGATATACAACAGGTTTAGGGCTATATACATTGTGAGTTCCCAATAAATGCTGTTTACTGATTGATGAAATGTAAGCTGTAATCCTGTGCTGTGATTGAAGCAGATTGAACTCGGCCAGTGCTGACCCAAAACACTAGTTTCATTGCATGATGGCTGATTAGTTAGCATGGTGTCCTGTTTCCCCACTGCCCTTGCATCTTGCCACACCTTTTTCTTCATGCTATAGTTAAGAGAAAGGAGTTACTGTAAATCTATTTGAGAACTTTCTAGTTGTCAAATATTGATTATCATTGCTAATCAATTGTTAATTCTGCTGATTTTACTTGTTATATGTTCTTGATACTTGTCTACTTAGCTTGACCCCCACTCCTTTTGCTCTATGCCAGGCCCTTATATCATTCATTAAATTCAATAGCTTGTGCTTGGCACTTAAAAGGTGCTCAATAAATGGTAGATTTCATACTTTTGTGATTATCTTTTCTTTCTCCCTTCAGTCTATCCTGTACACTGCATTCACATTAATCCTAGAGCATCAATCTAATGATGTTGCATCTTGGCTCAAATTCTTTAATGATTGTCAAATGCTCAGAGAATAAGCACAGACTCATCCTTTGGTATTCAAAGCCATCTTGGCCTGGTCCCAAGTAGTAACTTGAAGAAACTTTTCTTGATCATGTAACCTATGTTCCTGCATAGTATTAACAATATTGTAAAGTAATTAGCCTCCAATTAAAATAAGTATATTTATTAAAAAAAAATAACTTGGCTGATGGAATCAAATTCAATTCCTGGTTCCATAATTTATGACCTGAATGCCTAATGTACTCATATGTAAATTAGGGAAAATAATATTAACTACTTTATTGGGTTATATAATAGTGGTCAAGGTTACAGATATGATGAAGTATAATCTATAATGCTATGCTGTGATGAAGCAGATTTCTTAGAACTTCTGATGTGGATTTTAGGTCTTGACACGTTCAGTTTTTTTTATTATTATTAATTTTTAGCAACTACTTTGTGCAGAATGCTGCAGTATGTTTTTATGATGAGAAAATCTGAAAGACATACCTGAAAGGCATGCTCTCCCTTCAAAGAGTAATATCCTTTCCACCTATTTGCTGATTATTTTGTGCCAGAAAGGCAGATGTCTAATGGCCAAGGAGAATTGAGCAGCTTCAGCTTAGCTGATAATATTCTTTCTGTAACTTTTCTGTTAGTCACACTCAATGAATGGAGAAGAATAACTCCCCCAAGGAGAGTAATTTTCCTCCATAATCATAATGGCTGTAGAGTCCCTGAGAGTAATGGCACTATAAAGAGATTCCTATGGATTTCCTCGTGTCCTAGATGAGGAAAGCAGGTGCAAGAGATGGGAGGTTATCCCAGGGAGCAGCCTTTACCTCTTCTCCTTTGCATATCTTCTTCCACATTATTAATGCAATGCCTCCCAGCCCTCCTTTTTTATTTTTAATTCTTAAATTTTTTTTAAATTTTACTTTATTTTACTTTACAATACTGTATTGGTTTTGCCAAACATCAACATGAATCTGCCATGGGTGTACACGTGTTCCCAATCCTGAACACCCCTCCCACCTCCCTCCCATACCATCTCTCTGGGTCATCCCAGTGCACCAGCCCCAAGCATCCTGTATCCTGCATCGAACCTAGACAGGGGCACTGGAACTGAATGCCATTAATAATATATCAGTTATTCTTTCTACATTGATAACCACTCATCTGGGAAATGGGACAAGAATATACACAGAATGTGAAAAACTTTGAAACTAAGCGATGGCCATTGTTCCTAACAAGCGTTATAAACATTACTTATTTTCAATTTCTGTCATCGTTTTTTTTTAACATACCTTCTTTCTAGTCTCACAGTTTTCCAAAGGAATAGTTTGTGTGCATCTTTACCCTTATCTCCTTGGACATCAGTCTTTCATTAATGCAAAGCCTATCACACTGGGTATCAATCTGTTAATTAAAACTTCAAGGAGAGTCATTCAAAGGTTGAACAATGTCATTCAGGTATTCTCAGTCAGAAGAAGTATTATGAGTAACCTGTTAAACTTTGTTCAGCTTTAGGACAATGACTGTCAGAAAACTCTGATTTTAATTTATGACAATGGAATGTTAAGCCTGTGGAATAGACATGGTGCTCTGAGAGCTATTATAGGGTATGGTCCCTGACAAGCAAAGCTCCAGAGCATCTGTTATACATAAATCTATACACTGTGAACCATGAGACCCCCCTCTCTCCTGGCCACAGACTGTTGACATCTAGTCTAAACAACAGCTAGTGAAGCTACTGACCTAACATGGCCTCCCATATTAGATGACTACTAACAGATATCATGGTCAACAGAAGAGTCCGAAATGCAGTACTTGGATGCAGTCTCAAAAACTACAGAATGATTTCTGTTCGTTTCCAAGGCAAACCATTCAATATCACAGTAATCCAAGCCTTTGCCCCAACAGGTAATGCTGAAGAAGCTGAAGTTGAATAGTTCTATGAAGACCTACAAGATGTTCTAGAACTAACACCCAAAAAGATGTCCTTTTCATTATAGGGGACTGAAATGCAAAAGTAGGAAGTCAAGAAACACCTGGAGTAACAGGCAAATTTGGCCTTGGAATGCGGAATGAAGCATGGCAAAGACTAATAGAGTTTTGTGAAGAAAACGCACTGGTCATAGCAAACACCCTCTTCCAACAACACAAGAGAAGATTCTACACATGGACATCACCACATGGTCAACACTGAAATCAGACTGATTATATTCTTTGCAGCCAAAGATGGAGAAGCTCTATACAGTCAACAAAAACAAGACCAGGAGCGGACTGTGGCTCAGACATGAACTCCTTATTGCCAAATTCAGACTGAAGAAAACAGGGAAAACCACTAGACCATTCAGGTATGACCTAAATCAAATCCCTTATGATTATACCATGGAGGTGAGAAATAGATTTAAGGGCTTAGATGTGTTAGATAGAGTGCCTGATGAACTATGGATGGAGGTTCATGACATTGTACAGGAGACAGGGATCAAGACCATCCCCATGGAAAAGAAATGCAAAAAAGCAAAGTGGCTCTCTGGGGAAGCCTTACAAATAGCTGTGAAAAGAAGAGAAGCGAAAAGCAAAAGAGAAAAGGAAAGATATAAGCATCTGAATGCAGAGTTCCAAAGAATAGCAAGAAGAGATAAGAAAGCCTTCTTCAGCAATCAATGCAAAGAAATAGAGGAAAAGAACAGAATGGGAAAGACTAGAAATCTCTTCAAGAAAATCAGAGATACCAAGGGAACATTTCATGCAAAGATGGGCTCGATAAAGGACAGAAATGGTCTGGACCTAACAGAAGCAGAAGATATTAAGAAGAGGTGCCAAGAATACACAGAAGAACTGTACAGAAAGGATCTTCATGACTCGGATAATCAAGATGGTATGATCACTCAGCTAGAGCCAGACATCTTGGAATGTGAAGTCAAGTGGGCCTGAGAAAGTATCACTACAAACAAAGCTAGTGGAGGTGATGGAATTACAGTTGAGCTGTTTCAAATCCTGAAAGATGATGCTATGAAAGTGCTGCACTCAGTGTGCCAGCAAATTTGGAAAACTCAGCAGCGGCCACAGGACTGGAAAAGGTCAGTTTTCATCCCAATTCCAAAGAAAGGCAATTCCAAAGAATGCTCAAACTACCGCACAATTGTACTCATCTCACATGCTAGTAAAGTAATGCTCAAAATTATCCAAGCCAGGCTTCAGCAATACATGAACCATGAAATTCCAGATGTTCAAGCTGGTTTTAGAAAAGGCAGAGGAACCAGAGGTCAAATTGCCAACATCTGCTGGATCATGGAAAAAGGAAGAGAGTTCAGAAAAACAACTCTTTCTGCTTTATTGACTATGCCAAAGCCTTTGACTGTGTGGATCACAGTAAACTGTGGAAAATTCTGAAAGAGATGGGAATACCAGACCACCTGACCTGCCTCTTGAGAAACCTGAATGCAGATCAGGAAGCAACAGTTAGAACTGGACATGGAACAACAGACTGGTTCCAAATAGGAAAAGGAGTACATCAAGGCTGTATATTGTCACCCTGCTTATTTAACTTATATGTAGAGTACATCATGAGAAACACTGGACTGGAAGAAACACAGCTGGAATCAAGATTGCTGGGAGAAATATTAATAACCTCAGATATGCAGATGACACCACCCTTATGGCAGAAAGTGAAGAAGAGCTAAAAAGCCTCTTGTTGAAAGTGAAAGAAGAGAGTGCAAAAGTTGGCTTAAAGCTCAGCATTCAGAAAACGAAGATCATGGCATCTGGTCCCATCACTCCATGGGAAATAGATGGGGAAACAGTGGAAACAGTGTCAGACTTTATTTTTTGGGGCTCCAAAATCGCTGCAGATGGTGACTGCAGCCATGAAATTAAAAGATGCTTACTCCTTGGAAGAAAAGTGATGACCAACCTAGATAGCATATTCAAAAGCAGAGACATTTCTTTGCCAACTAAGATTCATCTAGTCAAGGCTATGGTTTTTCCTGTGGTCATGTATGGATGTGAGAGTTGGACTGTGAAGAAGGCTGAGCGCTGAAGAATTGATGTGTTTGAACTGTGGTGTTGGAGAGGACTCTTGAGAGTCCCTTGGACTGCAAGGAGATCCAACCAGTCCTTTCTGAAGGAGATCAACCCTGGGATTTCTTTGGGAGGAATGATGCTAAAGCTGAAACTCCAGTACTTTGGCCACCTCATGCAAAGAGTTGACTCACTGGGAAAGACTGTGATACTGGGAAGGATTGAGGGCAGGAGGAGAAGGGGACAACTGAGGATGAGGTGGCTGGATGGCATCACTGACTCGATGGATGTGAGTCTGAGTGAACTCCGGGAGTGGTGATGGACAGGGAGGCCTGTCGTGCTGTGATTCATGGGGTCGCAAAGAGTCAGACACGACTGAGTGACTCAACTGAACTGAACTGAACAGATATACTCAGATGTTGTTTAAGTCCTTTGAATATGAGTAGATGTTTACTCATCAAATGATATCTTGTTGACTATCTACTGTGAATTTCCTCACCTTTTTATTTCTATATGGGATTTTTCCTGTTTTAGAATTTTCAGCCATTTTTGGCATATTTTTTCAGTCTCATCTTCTTTCTCCTCTCTTTCTGAGGGCTTCAGTAACACAAATATTCAATCTCTTATTATAGTTCTAAAGGTATCTGAGGTTCTTTTCATAGATTTTTAAGCCTATTATTGCTGTACTGTTTTAATTGGATAATTTCTACTGTTTCAAATTTACTGATGGCTCCCTTTGTCCTCTGTTTTCTGCTGTTAAGCTCATTAAAGTTTTATATTTAGGTTATTTTATTTTTAAGTTCTAACTTTTTTCTTTTTTCCTAGTATTTTCTGCATCTTTTCTGAGACTTTCTGTTTTTCCATTACTTTTAAACATGTTCATAATTGCCCTCTGGGGCATTTTTCAATTGGCTGCTTTAAAAATCCATGTCATTTAATTTTAACATCTCATTACAAAAGACTCTAACACTGGGAAAGTTTGAAGGCAGGAGGAGAAGGGGACAACAGAGGATGAGATGGTTGGATGGCATCATGACTGTACGGACATGAATTTGAGTAAGCTCCAGGAGTTTGTGATGGACAGGGAAGCCTGGCGTGCTGCAGTCCATGGGGTCACAAAGAGTCGGACACAACTGAGTGATTGAACTGAACTGAACATTGGGAGGGTCACAGATGGTATGTTGCTATCCCCATATCACCTTCACTGATACCGTAAAGGACATCCTTATCATGTGTATGATACACGACTCAGCACTGAAAAGAACCAAGGTATTTTTTTTAGAAAAATGGCTGATTTCAGGATTGAGGCAGGAAAAGGCAGGAATGTCTCATTTTTCAAAAATATGGAAGATACGTGTCAGAAAGATACAGCAACCAGCTTGAATGGGCTCCCAGTGATAAAGTCCTAAGTATTTTAAATGTCAAAGTAAATAATGATAGCGATGAATTATAACCTGTTAATTAAAGTCAGAATTACTTGATTTTATGCTGAAATAAACAAGGAAAGCTCTTTCTTATAGTGGAATTGCAACTAATATGTATGGAAGTTGAAACATCATCAATGTAAGCTAGAATTTGTAGGTTTAAAGTTGATCCAGAACAGGGTATTTATATAGTATCAAAATAGCCCCCACAAATTGCTGTTTTTGTTTTTTTTTTTTACTACAAAGGGAAAAGTAACCTTACTGTGTAAGACACTACCTTAACTGACAAAGCTAACATTCAATATTACTGATATTGAGATAAACTGACATCAAGTGACTTCTGTCATAATGCATTGCAAAGGCTCCTTTAGTGGCATTCCTATAAAAATGCATATCCTTAATCTAATTGTGTCAAAACATTAGACAAATCCAAAATGACAGTTTATTCGATAAGATAACTGACATGTAGTTTTTAAAAAAAATATGAAGTTAAAAAAGACACCTGTGGTGATATTAATTTTAAAAGAAAAATAACTAAATACACCTAATACATTATTCTGAATTATTCCTGACAAATAAACATGATGAATTATCCTGAATTAGCTCCTGCACATAGAAAAAAGATTATAAAGGATGCTATTATAAGAATTAATAAAATTTTGAGTATATACTATGAATTATTGTGATAGGAAAACTATAGCATGTGAGTGGGGTTCATTCCAGGGTCCACTTTTCTATGAATTATGAGCTCAAAGTAGTTTTTACATTTTAAAGAGTTCTTAAAAATGAGTACATCATTTTTAAGCACATCACCACCCTAAAGTATGCAGAGAGACCCGATGATCTCAATACCTAAAACAGTTATTATCTAAATTTTTATGTAAAACAGCTTGCTAATTCCTGAACTAGCGTACTAGTAAAAGTCTAGAAATGTTTACTTAAGCTCCTAGTACAGAAAGATACCTCCCTTGCCTTTTCATATACATGAACCAACAAATCCCCTTTGTTCTTCCAAAGCCACTTGAGTTAGGGTTCTAACACTTCTAACCAAAAGGCTCTGAATGATGCAAACAACCTGCACAAAGGTAGAGTGCCTGTACTTCCCTCTATTTTATTTGCTAATATTGGCCACATTTAAGCTGATGAAGTTCTTGAGAAGCCTTATCAGATCTTCCATCATGGTTGGCATAACTGTACAGGTATAGAATTTCCATTTAATCTGGTTTATGTGTCTCTGCAAGTGCCATTATACATTCTGCTGCTCTCAGAAGCAATATTGATGAAATGTGTCCAATGTAATTAAAAATGGATTCATAATGGGAATGTCAATTCAATGAACATAACTAATAACACTGTGAGTTCATATAATTACTTTTTAAATGGTCTAAGATCTGATAGGGAAAAAAGAGACTTTGCTGTCATATTACACTATTTCATAAATTTACACCTCAGAAAATACATAAAACAATTCTTAAGGGAGGGAGAGAGTTGAAAGGAGAGAAAGAATGTCAAAATGATTTAGCAAACTAAGAACTTTAGCTTTACAGAGTTAGTTCAGAATCTTATATTCATTCTCTTTTCTATTCATGTCAGCAAATGTGTTGAACAAGTAGTGTGTGCTGGGTACTGAGGCCACACTAATTAATGTGATGCAATTCTTACAATTGAGGTGATCAAAAGGTGTTCAGTTCAGTTCAGTCGCTCAGTCATGTCCGACTCTTTGCGATCCCATGAATCAGAGCACACCAGGCCTCCCTGTCCATCACCAACTCCCGGAGTTCACCCAAACTAATGTCCATCGAGTCAGTGATGCCATCCAGCCATCTCATCCTCTGTCATCCCCTCTTCCTCCTGACCCCAATGCCTCCCAGCATCAGAGTCTTTTCCAATGAGTCAACTCTTTGCATGAGGAGGCCAAAGTACTGGAGTTTCAGCTTTAGCATCATTCCTTCCAAGAAATCCCAAGGCTGATCTCCTTCAGAAAGGACTGGTTGGATCTCCTTGCAGTTCAAGGGACTCTCAAGAGTCTTTTCCAACAAAACAGTTCAAAAGCATCAGTTCTTTGGTGCTCAGCCTTCTTCACAGTCCAACTGTCACATCCATACATGACCACTGGAAAAACAAGGGAAAGGAAATAACTATTATGGTAATTGGAATGTCATTTAATAAGGGAAATGAAAGTTACACCTATCAAGCTATTGCTTAGGTCAATCAGAAAAGAGACTAGTCTAAAGAACAGAAGTTTCACCTATGTGTTGAAGGTGAAGAGACGGTTGCTAGGATAATCTTGATAATGAAGAAAGCATGTGCCCTTGGGAGAAAAATTAATGGAAGTTTTTACAGTCATTTGACTATCTAAGACTCTACACACGGACATCACCAGGTGGCCAACCCCAAAATCAGATTGATTATATTCTTTGCAGCCAAAGATGGAAAAGCTCTATAGAGTCAGCAAAAACAAGAGGGGGAGCTGACTGTGGCTCAGATCATGAACTCCTTATTGCCAAATTCAGACTTAAACTGAAGAAAGTAGGGAAAACCACTAGACCATTTGGCATGACCTAAATCAAATCCCTTATGATTATACAGTGGAAGTGACAGATGTATTTAAGGGACTAGATCTGATAGAGTGCCTGATGAACTATGGATGGAGGTTTATGACACTGTCTAGGAGACATGAATCAAGACCATTACCAAGAAAAAGAAAGGCAAAAATGCAAAATGGCTATCTGAAGAGGCCTTAAAAACAGCTGTGAAAAGAAGAGAGGGAAAAATCAAAGGAGAAAAGGAAAGATATTCCCATTTGAATGCAGAGTTCCAAAGAAGAGCAATGAGAGATAAGAAAGCCTTCCTCAGTGATCAGTGTAAAGAAATAGAGGAAAACAAAAGAGAGGGAATGACTAGAGATCTCTTCAAGAAAATAGAGATACCAAGGGAACATTTCATGCAAAGATGGGCTCAATAAAGGACAGAAATG